>OOFE01011015.1:0-43961 GCA_900323365.1 Monocentris japonica
TGTGTGGCCGTGGGAAGATGCGTAGAGTGCTTCCTCTTGCTGGGAGTGCGCAATTTCTGCCCCAGCACCGTCCGAGGAGGCCGCCGCACTCTCGGCTCTGTCGTCCCAGTGAAACGCCGGGCTGTGGGGTTTTGCACCCTGCCTGGTCTGGTTGAAAGATAACAGATCTGTGTGTGTAGAGTTCGAGTCTGAGATATTGTTGCTTGTGGAAATATTAGTTGAGATGTTTGCGGTGGTGGTGACCTCCTCAGACACCCCCGGCTTCCCCGCAGAAGAGGATGAGCTGGTTGGTTTCCAAATCAAGCTGTAGTAAATTGCCAGAATAATGGCTGCTAAGGACACTGACAATACATATGCAAAAACAGTGGCTAGTCTCACCCACTTCTTGTTAGTCTTAGCAGCCATCTTAGCCTTTTTGTCCCCCGTATAAGTAGCAGGTTTGCCCCTCTCCATATTGGGCATGAAGTCCCGCTCTCTCATATTGCCCCTGTTTTTTCCTCGATGCTCCACCACCCCGTCCGTTTTGAAGGCTTCTTGTTATCCACAGTCCAGGAGAAGATAGGAACCAGAAGGTTGAGGGAAAAGTACGCAGCGCCGGATTATTTTGCAGCTAAATTGATTTGTGGTCATTCATTTCATCTCAGAGGAACTGCGCCTAATCTTCGGTACCCAGTGCAGCGTTGCGTGTCATCACGGACATCAAGCATCCACTGGGTTGTTGCGCGTCTTAGCATCCGACAGCGGCAAGACAAATGTTTATTCCTACGACATTTCCAGGGAACAGCTGGCTGTAGGCCCACGGCGAATCCGCAGTATAAGATTTGATGTCATTTATTCAAACGACTAAGTGAGATCATACGGTACACAACTGTCAGTCTTATCCAGCAAATGAAGTGGCTGGCTCAGCTAAAAATACAGGAGAGGGGGCGGGCGGTGGCTCTTAAAGAACCAGCATCTGTGCAGCGGCCTGACGAACCAGTGATGAAACCACAAAAAAAGACACATCTCCTTCACATCATGAGGATGCTGGTGCTGCACATGGAGGGTAGACTGTTGTAATGGGGATGAGTGTTAAGCCTACATCGTGTTTGTCTGCACCTTCAAGTGTGGAGAAGATGTAGGCCAGTCATGTGAGATCAGTTGTGTAAAAGGTAATTTATGGATTCTGACTGAGGCTGCTACTCAGGAATGTAGTCATTACATAAGGCTGATCCTCCCCATTGATAAACAAGTAACCATGTAGCTATGCCTACTAGACCCAGTTCATTTTGGATCAGATCTGACCTCATCCTACCTGTTGTCTGATCCACTTACATGACAGCACATCATTTCAGCACCATGGAGAGGTAACCTGAGGTTATCCTGGCATTGCCCTCTGGGATACTCCAGGCAAAGCGGTGAATAAAGACTGCTAGAAGGCAGAATTTCACCAGTGATGTACTGGCAAATAAAAATGTGGGTAAGCTATGAACTCCAGGCTGTGATCATCATAAGGCAATACAACCACCATATGAACAAAAAATCAATTATATTTTCAGAAAAAAGCATCCTCTTGTTTTTTTAGGCCCTATCCTCATATAGCTTACATGATGTATGATGTATACGATAGCTTAAGGTCATAAAGATTTACGTCAGCCTAAAAATATCAATAATGGGTTACAGTGGGTTTACCACATCCCTGCATCTAATCATTTGCAGGCAATGGAACATCACGTATCAACGTGTCCAGTATTACAAAATCCTTTAATAAAATTGACAATGAACATGATTGTATTCTATTATCTCTATACAGAGGAGGCCTGAAACTCAACTACATCTTTGTATCTGGCAGTTAAGAAACTACATTTTTCCACGGTGTAGCCAGTCACTACAAGCTTAGTTATCAACATGGTGCATCATGGCGACATGTGGCAGATGAGGCACACACACCCACGCACGCACCTCAGCACAAAGGTGATTTTAGGGCTGATTGTTTTTACCTGCATTCCCGAGACTTGAGAGGTGGAGATGGGAAGAAAGTAGTGGTGGGCTGCAACATTTTTACCACCTGCATGACAGCATAAGATGAACTGATGTTGGCTGAGAACATTTCATGAGAAACATTTGCATTTATCCCTGTTAAGTGCTAAAGAGTTGTTTCAAAGATTAAATGGAATTTCCCATCTTTCTGCAGTGATTTACCCGGTGCCACTCCTCCTCTCCCCGCTTGGCTGTACATTTGCATTAGATATTGCACGGCCTCAAGTTTTTTTTGCATGATATTCAAACGGCCTCTGCTGAAACTATCATTCGACAGTCAGTGCCCCCCCCTCCCAATAATATATAATACTATAATATGACCCTGGACAGACAGCTGTGGCAACATTTAGCAAATAATAGGTATGCAAGTTTTCTAGCGAAGTCCAGATGATTTTGTGTTAAAGTGAATACAATATATGTGAGACAGACATTTATTTAGATTCTGTACCGACATCTATGAAGGAAACAATAATCCAAGTAATGTCTACACAGATGTTTCTGTATTATATAATAGTGTTAAAGATCATTCCATGAAATCACTGCATTATTTTGCTGGAAAAGAATTTAGACAATCATAGTTTTAAAGAAGCTTGTTTTTATTTTTCTGTGAATTTCGTGTCACATGACTTTTCACCCTGAGAGGATGACAAGTGGGCTTAATGCATGTTATTTACCTAATAATATGACAGTGGAATCTGCCACTTTATGATAATTTACCTATTTTTTCTGTAATTCACACCCGTTTGCCTTTTGCGTTAATGCATTTACCCTCAGGGTGTAATGTGTTCTGGGAAAATGACGAGGGGACCTGCGAATAGTTCACGGCTTCCTCTCCATCAGAGGAACAGCCTGCCCAAGGCTGCATTATATCCTGTTGCCTCCATTTTCAATTTGGTTGTTTTGATGTTTTTATACAATTTTCCTAAATCTAAAACTTGAGGTTTGGTGTAACAAGAATTAGGATGTAACAGAGGGAACTGAAAGCAAATGACAGCTCAGAATTGTCAAAAGCTGCAGTGAAAATCAACATTAAAACGTTTGTAGTGTTCTGCTTCGCTCTGTCTGCTCAATCTAGAACTGTGACTCTACGTAGCCTGACAGCAGTCCATTCACCTTTAGTCGTGTTACCTATTTTTATTGTCAACTTCATTTGCAATGCATATTTCTTGGGGTGCGTCCTCAGAACTGTCAGAGGTTATGAGCTGAACTCCACCATAGCGCATCCTTTGAACGGAGGCAGAGAGGTAAGCTAGACACTGGTTACGACCATGGTGTATACACAGATCGGTAATCTATATTAGTTATAGCATTACACTGGAATAAGAGATCACTCTAGCAGGACGGAAAAATGAACAAGAAAAGATACACTCTGGAGCCTCCAGAGGTCAAAGTCTACCTGGTCAAAGGAGACAGGTTTACCAAATGGTCAGAGGTGAGTGAATATTGCTAGAAAATGGTTGTTTCTGTCAAAGAAATTCTTTAAAATCAGACACAATGAAATATTGGCATGTGCCTTACATATGCTGATCAAATCTGTGCAATCCTTAAAGTGACTCATTTTGCGTTGTCTGAGGAGCAATAAGGAAATATAACTTTCTGTTTCAGTCAAATTACAATAAGTAACTTTTATCTTGTGGTAAACCTCTATAACTGATGTTCAATTACTGGATTGGACTGGAAAATACAGATGATCCTAACATAATGTAACCAACATAATATAACAAAACTAATTGATTTACTGTACTGTGAATTCCCAATCCCCTCCTCTAAAACTAGGATTCAACAAAGACTGTTCCTGTGACCATGAAGATGGATCCTAAAGGCTATTACCTCTACTGGACCAACCAAAGCAAGGTGATCAATTTTAAGCATCTTGTTGAAAAAGAAAACCTAGCCTATACACTATGGCTTGGCTTTGGAGCAACCTAGGCTACCGTACAGTGAATCCATGAATGACATGTCTTTTATTCTATAAGATGCTTCAGATCCCCCAGTGAATGCTGACAGATTAAAACATTGCTTCGCTAGTGATCGCCACATTTCGCAGTGTGCGCACATGTGAATAGGCTCTAGCGAAGCTGTGGGATAGCTGAGAGCTGCATTGCGCCTCCCGGTCCCAGCAGCCTGTGGAGATTATTGATTGGTGCTGATGTGGGTTCACCATCCTGCCGTGCTGTGCAGCTGAACTCTCCCTGTGATGCAGACTCGATTGAGATTCTCTCTCTCTTTCTGTCTGTCTCTCTCATTGAGGCGCCTTCTGGTTTTCGGCACATTAATCTGAAAACCAGTGAAGTCTAAATCAAATGGCACCCTGTGTGTGGGCTCAATCGCTGCTAGCATGCACGCCATCGAGCAATGACTATAAAACACTCGCATGTCACAACAGTCATTCACATTTTAAATCAAAAGCATTGTAACGTTTTCCTACAGGATTTTCCACAACCTTGCAGCTATATCTTCTTCACAGCAACAAACAAAAGTCTATAGTTTTTGTGCTGCCAAAAGATGACTTGTGTCTCAATCCATATTTGGATTGGCGCCTACATGTCGAATTCAGTATTGGAAACGATTTTTCTGCCTCTTGTTTCTAGGAGACAACGTTCCTGGATGTTGCTACCATCAGAGATACCAGAACAGGAAAGTATGCAAAACTTCCTAAAGTGAGTATTATTATGTAATATAGTAACCGTTTCCCTGCTTTCTGATTCAAGTTAAATGGTCTGGTCATTGTCTCTGATAGTTACTTTAGTTACTGATAGTTACATAGTTTACTCATTAGTAGGAGTGGCGTATTTGCATTGCAAAAATGGCAATGGACACATGTACCCAGGGCACTCTCCCACAGCAGGAACACACACACACACACTGCTGGCCTCCACAGAGAGTTGCAGTATGCAACCAACTCCATCCCCTACTGAGGGTTCAGAGGTGAAATCTGCTCCCCACAGAACACAGCAACATCCCAGTTGGGTGTGGTGCTGTTAGAAGTCAGCGCATCCCCTTTTGGGGCCCCTGAGGACTTTTGGGAAGCCAATGGGTCCTGGCTTCAGTGCTAAGTGATGGTTTGTAGTATTACAGACATAAAAAGCTAGCATGTGAAACATTTCTTTGCTTGTGTCTGTTTTTATGTGTGTGTCTTTGTGTATGCACATGCGTGCATGTGTGTGTGTGTGTGTGTGTGTGTGTCAGTGTGAACGTGCACATTTTTGCATGCCCTGATCACCAAATTTGCCTGTGTGGAACAAATGCTCCCAGGTGTCCAATCTGTATGGAGGGCAAACGCTGCAGACATGATTTTCACTTCTCTAAACAAACAGAGGGTGAAAAGATAATAAGTTAATTAGCTCAAGAGCAAATGTCTCATGTAAAGCTTTCTCCAATTTACAATCATACACTTTCACCATATTTTGAACCAATGAGATCCCATTAGTTGTGAAACACATTACAGTGATACTTTACAGCATGATTTATTTCTCTTCCTTTTACCGTCCGCAGCACTCCAAGGTCCGCAATGTGTTCAACCTGGATTTCCCAGACAGCAACCATCTGGCTAAAACCCTGACCATTGTCTCGGGTCTAGACATGGTCAATCTGACTTATCACAACTTCTTTGCCTCCAAGGAGAAAGTGACACAGGTAATATACAACTGTGCACGCCAATTTATCTGTTATTGACACTATAGCATTTCCTTATCTGTTGACTATGCTCCCTTTCTTTCACTGATCCCCTTTCATTGCTCAAACACAGCCACAGGCCATGAGCCTTTACTTCCCCCAACAAGACGCCCTCTGTCCATTTAGTCTTTATTGGACTTTATGACTGTAATATCCGGATTTAATCAGCTGTAATGAAATCAGAATTCTGCTTTGTTCAAAGGCAACGCATTAGTTCCTGAGGTACTGGCTATGTCAATGCCCCCTAGTGGTCAGTATAAAGGCAGGGTTTTTTGTGTTGCTTTAAAGGCTTTTATAATGTGGTAGCAGTAATGGTGTTTGAAGCACAACTCAGCTTGACACTGAGTATGTATGTGATTGTAATCAAATCCATTGTAGAACTGGGCAAGTGACATTCTTGCAATTGCCTACAACCCTGCAAGAAACAATGCATGCAGACAAGTCTTCCTGGATAAAATGTGAGTGAACAATTTAGCTTTTATTGTTGCTTAGTGTACACCATTTCAATCCATTGTGAGTAAAGGTCATTGGTCATTGGCTAGCCTCCGTGTTGATAAAATAACATGTGTAATATTGCATGTAATGTGTTTTAAATCCTAGATATGTCCGCATCTCCCTTCAGACCAACAAGGATGGCAAGATCCCCGTTAAAAAGTGGGTCACAAACCTTCAAAGGAGTTGGATAGTGCAACATATTCAGACAAAAAAAAAAAAGTTTTTAGATTTCTTTCCCTCTCAATGCTTCACTGTGTTGGCTTTCTCAGTATTTACAAGATGTTTCCAGCGGATAAGAAGAGGGTGGAAAGTGCCCTAGCATCAGCACACCTCCCTAAAGGAAAGGTTAGAAACTGTCTGTCTGCGTAGCACTTAACATAACACATCTGTCTCTCAAGGTTGTTTACTGTATTTCTGTCACCTCCTCCCCCACTGTCCTGGTGTCTGCTATGATTATTGAACGTTTATCTCAGTGAATAAACGAGGTCCCCGCAGATATCACGCTATTATTCACCATTCCACCTGCGTAAATGTGATAAGGCCCATGGTTTCTGCTCATGTTTTTGCACTGGTGAATAAATCCCAATTATTTTATGGCATCACCAATGACTATCTGCTTTGAAATGATGTTGATATTGTGTGTTTACATGGCAGTCTGACACCATGAAGCCTGATGTGTTCACTGAGACTGCCTTCAAGGCCTTCCTGACACATCTCTGCCCACGGCCTGAGATCTATGAGATCTTCACTTCCTAGTGAGTCGTCCTCCACTGTGCTTCACTCATCATCTCCTAATGTGGCCGCGTGATCCTCTATTCATCACACCATCAGTCAGAGGCACAGCTAGCTCAAACCATAGCTGAATGTAATACGTAGAATTTGTAGAACTTTTCACTTATGTCAGGAAGAATTTCACTGAATTGATTTTTACCGTCTTCTGGTACTCATTTTATTGACCTATGTGGCAAACTGCATCCATCTAAGTTGACTAAAACGAGCTTTAATTTTGCTAGTGTTTCATATTTTTTTTTAATAGTTATAAAGCCTGGAACCGACTTAGACATGTCAGTTTGTGAGCACAAGGCCAGAGACGCCTGGTGCCTCCAGTTTATGCACTAGCAACCTGGCACTGGCTCAGGCGGCAGGTAGTGGACCACGATGGGCACTGGCGACATTATGTAAGATGCTGATGTGATTGTCACGGCTCACTGTGCCCCCTAGCTCTACCAAACCCTACATGACTAAGGACAACTTTGCCAAGTTCCTCAATGAGAAACAGAGGGACTCACGGCTCAACGAGGAGCTGTTCCCCCGTCTCCGGCCAGACCAGATCAAGGCTCTGATTGACAAATATGAACCCTGCTCCTCTAACTCTAATAGAGGTGAGATCAGATGGTAGGGGAACTGGCATGCAGGGAAAATTGATACTGCATTGTCTACACTTGTGCATTAATGGATTTAATATGTGCTGTATGTCTTGTTCATCTGCAGGTCAGATATCTCCAGAGGGGCTTCTGTTCTACCTGATGGGGTCGGAGACGTCAGTCATCATACTGGACAGGCTGGCTAAGTGTCAGGACATGACCCAGCCCATACCCCACTACTTCATCAAGTCATCCCACAACACATACCTGACAGGTCAGAGGGGAGACAGATAATCATTTCTTTGTCATATAAGTTGAACAGGCACCGGTATGTTTCCAAGCATGACATGTATGGCGACGCTTGAGGAGTTATTTGGGTATTTTTCTGAGACTCTTATGTCTTTGTGTCTCGTCCCCTCCAGCCGGTCAGTTCTCTGGCGTGTCGTCTCCAGAGATGTACCGCCAGTGTCTGCTGTCTGGCTGCAGGTGTCTGGAGCTGGACTGCTGGAAGGGCAAACCTCCAGATGAAGAGCCCATCATCACCCATGGCTTCACCATGACAACCGAGATCCTCTTCAAGGTGTTTATGTTTAGTTTTGGACATGGATTTAGCAGATTCTCACACACTCACATGTCATAAGTATACATCTTTTTAATATTTCACATTAACATTTAACATTTTTACCAACTTTCATCACTCTGCAAACAGAACAGTGAATGCCAACCTAATCCATTTCGATACTGTATATACCGTACATCACCTACTATTATGTGTCATTAATCTTGGACCTGTTATAGTGTTATAGACTGTGTGCCAAGTCACAGTCTCCTGTGAACAAGGACGTGCAGTGTGTTTTCCCTCAACGTGACAGCTTCCTTTGAACACTTGCCAGCCAGTGCGATGGGAGTGTGACAGGAGTGTGTCACCATGTATAAATTCACTTATGAATCATTAGTCATTTGTTAATTTCCACGTGTGTTAGAGAGGGCAAAATGGCATAAAGGCTTAAATATACACACACACACACACACACACACACTCACACGTTTGCATTACTAATTTAAGAAGAGAGGACTGGTAAAATGTCCTCACTTTGGAGAATTTTACTCATCTTGCTATTGTTGTGAGAACATTTGGTCCTTATAAGTATAGAAGTACACACACACACACACACACACACACACACACACACACACAGGCACGCACCTTCCTCATCCTCCCTCGCTCAACACTTCCATTTTAGGGCAGCCAGAGCGCCACACTCCCTGGAGCTGAGACAAAACACCTCAGTTCAGTTCACTGTCAGTCTACAGATGTGATGGGTTTGGAGCTGACTCCAGGTCCTCTGCATACAGCTGCTCTGTTTGACATGCTGCCTCTCTTCATGCTTTGGGATAATCTCCATGATGGCTCTGCCTGTCTGTCTGCCTGCCTGCCTGCCTGCCTGTCTGTCTGTTTGTCTGTCTGTCTTATTTTTATGTGATTCTCATTGTATTTTTACTTATGTGCATTGCTGTACGCTGTTTGTCTGTTTTAATCTCAATGGGACGATCTGGTTAAAATAAAGGTCTATCTGATTAAATACAGAAAAAATAAAAAAGCCTGTCTCTTTATGTGACAGGATGTGATTGAGGCCATTGCTGAGAGTGCCTTCAAAACCTCACAGTACCCTGTTATCCTCTCCTTTGAGAACCACGTTGACTCGTAAGACAGATTTTTTCCCATGGACTCATTCAGTGTCATGTCATTATTGCAAATGTAATAATACTCTTTTATACCATTATCACAAATGCAATATTGATGGAACCTATCCAGCATGTGAACGAACATTTTGCTCTGTCGATAGTAACAGGTGTTACTGCTTTGTTCCAGGGTGAAGCAGCAGGAGAAGATGGCCAACTACTGCAAAACTATATTTGGTGATTCACTGCTAACAGATCCACTGGAGAAGTACCCTGTGAGTATACTGTTGCAACACACATCGATACATTTTTTACGTAAGGGATATATTCAGTATCATTTTCATTTTCTGAAAAATCAGAAAATAAGGCATTATCGTATCATGCAGTGACTCAGTTGAATCTAGTCACATTAGCTTGGAGGCAATATGAGAGAAACTTCACTTATCACCTTATCCTGTTTCTCATCTCTGCTAGACTTGACCCTGCTGGGCTCCTGTACCCATCCAACTGATTAATGTGAACCTCCTCTGTTGACCTCCTCTGAATCATGTGTGTCTGGGTTTGGATGTTTGTATCTGTGTGTGTCTGTGAGGCAGAGTGAGAGAGAGCATGCTTAACTGTGTACTGTGTGTCAGTGAACACAACTCCAAGTTTGTTTCATCTCCTGTTTGTCTCTAACTTCTAGCTGAAGCCGGGCCAGCAGATCCCCAGTCCATCTGAACTCATCGGCAAGATCCTCATCAAGAACAAAAAAGGCAGCCATGAGAAGCCAAGCCAGCCAAAAAAAAACACGACACCAACCAGTGACCAGACCACAGCTACAGCCGCCCCCACCCAGGACCCAAAAACCACTGTCCAGGACCCTGCCAGCCCAGCACCCACTACCCAGGAGGGCCAAGGTGGATGGCATGGAACTCAAATCAAATTGTACTCTAGCCAAGAATTTCATAGGCTGGTTTGGTTGTTATGGTGCATTATTTACTATTAGACGTTGTTAATGTGATTGATCAGAGGGGGATGCAGCTGTGGAGGATAATGAGGAACAGGAGGAAACAGAAGAACAGGACGAGGAAAAGATGAAGACTTCAGACGAGGTAGAGGATGACGATATTGATGACGATGTTACTGTTCCACATCGTCTGTGTCGGCTCTAAATATTACATCCTGTCAACCCCCCATAGGGAACAGCTGGACAAGAAGTAACAGCGTACGAGGAGATGTCTGCCCTGGTTAACTACATCCAGCCCAACAAATTCATCTCTTTTGACAATGCCAGAAGTATTAGTCTTAGTCTTTGCTTCTTAATGTTGAAAATAAATGTAACCCTAACTCAAGCAGTATATCAAAAATGTGACCGACAGAATAAACATTACAACATATACTTATTGATAATATAGACTATTAAAGGGAAACTTACACCTAAACAAATGAAAATCAGTATGAGTCATACAGTTCTTCCTCATATTCCTTCCTTCATTCACAGAGAAGAACAAGAGTTATGTCATCTCCTCTTTTGTGGAGACCAAAGGAGAGGCTATGATTGCCAAGACTGCTGTGGAGTTTGTGGAGTATCCTTTCAAACGATTGCTGGTGACGTCAAATTACACTGCTTTATGCTGTCAGATGATTATTCAGCTACACACATAGATATAAAGATATAAAACAATGCTTCCTAAACCATCTCCTTTAGATACAACAAGAGGCAGATGAGCAGGATCTACCCCAAAGGAACCAGGATGGACTCGTCCAATTACAGCCCCCAGCCCTTCTGGAACGCAGGCTGCCAGTTGGTGGCGCTCAACTACCAGACTATGGGTAGAAATGTACACATGTACACTGACCAACAGATAGACTGTCATGAGTTTGTTGCATTAGATGTGACCATGTATAGTGCCCGTTGGATTATCATTTCTTAGTGAGTCTTTTCTGTGAGATTTTTCTGTTGCCATGTACACTTGATTGTATTTTTCAACTTGAAGTTCTGTTTTTCACCACAGTGTGTCAGTGTTGCACCGTTTTGAGCTGTACGGGGCTAAAATGCTCCCTGCTCCTCCTGGCATTGCTGAGAGTGGGTGGATATTGATGGGATGTGTCTCTCTTCAGATTTCCCCATGCAGCTGAACATGTCTCTGTTTGAATTCAATGGGAGGACTGGCTACCTCCTCAAGCATGATGTCTTACGTCGCAGTGACAAGAAGTTCGACCCTTTCTGTAATAGGATTGACACCATTGTGGCTAACACACTGACCATAAAGGCAGGTTCACTGTCCTGCAGAACAGCCTTTCACTTCTCTGCATGTTATCCTACTTCTCTCACTTGAAACATCCCTATGGTATTGTAATGGATGAAGTATGTGGTCAAAATGGTAAAAGTAAAACAAATCATCACTCTATTAAAAACAGCTTGGCAGTTATTCCTACTTCTTAAAGGAGGTGTTCATCATTTATTGTATTGTATTATAGGGAAATGGATAAACAAACAATCTGTGTAGAGCTGAGAGCTGTTTTGCCTCTACTTGATTTGAAAGTAAAATTGTCTTCACAGCCTTGGGAGGTGTGTATGCGCGTGTGTGTGTTTGTGTGTGTGCGCAGGCCTGTGTCCTTGTGCGTCTGTGTGTATGTGCGTGTCAGTTTACAAATGCTTATGTATATGTGTTTGCCTGTGCCTTTTTGTGTATGTGCATGTATGTGCATGGGTGTTTGTGTGCACATGCAGCTTTGCACATATGTAAGTGTGTGTGTGTGTGTGTTTCTAATTAGAAGTGCGTAGCCACGTTTGCTTGGCTGAGGTTGTCCTGCTAATTTGCTGTTAGGATACACAGCCCATAATAATACAAGCTTCCTCCTGTGACTGATACCTGTTTCTTGGTATTTAGTAGACTCCGCCCTAGCACAAGACTGAGCTCTATTTATATCCTCAGCGTTAGGGCCTACACCTGTGAATTGTACATGTCCATACTGTTGTCCTGTATGTAGAGCCAAAACTCTTGCTCACCTGTCCCACCAGATCTATTCGGGCCAGTTTCTGACGGACAAGAGTGTGAAAACAGGGGTTGAGGTGGAGGTGATCGGATTGCCAGGAGACCCCAAGAAGAAATACCGTACCAAGTGGTCCACTACACCCAATGCCATCAACCCAGTGTGGAATGAGGAACCCTTTGTTTTTGAGAAGGTGTGTGTGCATGAACCAGATACTTCACTAAAAGCATTCACACAAAGAAAATCGAATCTCTAAAGTTTCGTCTGTGTGGTGAAAGTTGGATGTTTTATTTCACAATGTTGTGAATAGCTTAGGTCTCGTAACCTGCTGTGCTGCTGTTGTTGGTCTTAATGCCATCATTGTTATTATTTTGAATAGATCCTGCTCCCAGAAATGGCTTCCCTAAGAATTGTAGTCCACGAAGAGAACGGTAAATTCGTGGGCCATCGGATCATCCCTGTCGATGCCATCCAGTCAGGTCAGTCGGAGAGAGAAATAAAAGTCTCATGTTTCATCTAACTTATTTAAAACATCACTGAGTCAACTCGGGTCATTCAACTCCCTGTGTTTGCTAACCTGATTGAGCTTCTGAGTCAGAGGAGCTGCTGCCTTGTCTTTAATTCACAGAGGTTTTATTCCCTGCAGGCTTCCAGCACATCTGCTTGCACAGTGAGAGCAACATGCCACTCACACTGCCAGCTCTCTTTGTGTACATCGAGGTCAAGGACTACATCCCTGCTGCCTTCGCAGGTGCTCCACCTTTCACTTTGCGTTTTCACAAAAAGCACCGCTGCACTTGAATTCTTATTGGTAGAGCGACAGTCAGGGACAGGGCTCAAATTCAATTTAGCCGTGTGGAGCTGGGTAGAGTATTGTTTATTTGACACGTGTATGCATGTGCACTGGCACACACACACACACTCACACACACTTTAATTTGATTCAGTGTTGAATTGTGAATTATTCCTGCTTTATGCAGTGACGCATTTGGTTCTACCTCAGATTTCACAGATGCCCTATTCAACCCAACAAAGGGTACAGAGAAGACCACAAAGACGCAGGAGGTAAAAAATAAGCTGCCAAAGCAAATTTCAGATAGCCAGTGCCTACCAAAAATGAAATAGCAATAATGTCCTTGATTCTCCCATAAAACCATAACAGCACTAATTTTCTTCCTGGAAAATAATCATGCTTGCTAGAATGTGATGTTCCTGTCCTGTCTGTGCCCACACAGCCGTCCTCTGACTACATCTCCCCCTATGAGATGCCTATTGTGGTCCAACCCCCCACTGACAAGGCTGAGACTAAGGACAGTACACCCCCTGCTACAGGTAATGGAGCTTGTTCAGAGAACACAGTTCAGAGAAATTCATTTTTGTAGAACTATTGTATGTAGTGTATTGTGAATTATTTTTTTCAATTATATTGTGCCTTAATGTGACTCTGGTGGCGTCAATGTTCTGTTATTGTCATTCTACTCCACCGGTTCTTTACCAGAAATGGAAAAGGAAGCTGCTAGTAATATAGACAAAAAAACTGATTTGACCACTGATGTGCTGAACTGTCCGCCGTCTCCAGAAAAGGCCCCACCAGAACCTGAGAACCTTGTTGACCAATCATCCCAGTCTCCACCGGACACCGGTACAGAGGAACCCAGCGAGGTGGATAACAGCCCAGACACTCCACAACCTGTTGCAGACCCTCCACAAGCGTTGGATGAGACTTCTCCTGAAGATCCAGCCCCAGATGCAGTGAGTGCCACACCTGAACCCCTTCCTGACGACACTCCTTCCCCTGATACTGAAGAGGCCACCCCTGCGATGGAATCACTCTCAGAATCTGAGGCTGCTCCTGCTTCCAATGATGGGCCCACCGGTGACTCCAGTACGAACCTGGAGCCTGGCTCGGAAGATAACGCCAGCACAGCGGCTGCCACTGCTGCAGGGGAGTTTCCAGGAGAGTCCACTGCTGTGGCTGAGCCCGAGCCAGCAGTTGTGGTTCCTGTCCAACCCAATGAGCCAAGTACATCATCTGAGCCTGCTGGATCAGATGACTCATCTCAGCCAACATCCAATGGAGGTAATACTGAAGTGCTTTTTATGCTGCACTTGCCACAGATTTTTCTCTATCATTGTAGGTCAAGGTGAGAATCCCTGAGTGGAAAATGCAGACCAATTTAGAGGCTTTTTTCCATGCAATGCCAACAGAAGTAGAAGGTTCTGAGGCAGCCTGTGTGTGTATACTACAGAGCCCTGCACCGTGCCTACTGAAGAACTGACGCAGCACAAGAACTATGTGAAGGTCGTCAAGCGTCAGGAGAGGGAGATGAAGGAACTGGAAAAGAAGTTTCAGAAGAAAGGAGAGGACCTGACCCAAAAATACTCAGACACCTTCAAGGCCCTCAAGAAGAAGACCTCAGTGAAGAAAAAAGAGTAAGGGAATTCGTCTGTTGTTTTTCTGCTTTCCATCCTATTTCTGTATTAGACGATATTTGACTGAAGGATTGAGGGACACAATGAGGTGAGGTTGAGGTGAGGCTTTGTGTATGTATCACTGAATTAGCAACCATGTGTCATATTTTGTGTTTATGTTTAGCCATTCAGCAAGGACTGTCCTATGTTTTCCACAAAGTAGTGGTGTCTTATGCAGCATAATATTGACCCACTAATCAAATTGTTGTTGTTTTGGCCAGTGTCATTAATGACATTATATTTAGAAGCATAGAGAGTATTCCTTGGCTAATGTGTTTTTCTAGGGACAACAGAATATTAAATCATGAGAAAAACTAAATGGATAAATAAACTAAATGAATACGCTGAATACAGTCCTCCAGTCAGCTGTCATTACAAAAGATGTGCTACGCAATGTGAACATTGCTGCGTGATTTTCATCAACCATATAGTTGAACTGTTAACATGAAGTTTGGTTTGGGGGGTTGGCATCATAGTTTTACTCTTAATACACATTTTTGCACATTGTGATACAGTGACAGTTCCCCCAATACTCATGAGTGGGTCCCATTTGTTAAAATACATTGTCCCTCATATACCCTGCTATGCCATATCATGACATGATGTGTCCTGCAGGGGAGGGGGCGACTCCTCTGATTCCAGTTCCAAGACGGAGCGAGTACAGGAGCAGAAAGAAAAGCTCCAGGCCGAGCTGCAAGCTCTGTGGATAGAGCAGCATGATCAGCTGAAGAAGAGGAAAGAGCAGTATGCCACAGAGGTACAGAACATACCTCTATGTTTAAAACGCTACTCAGGGGTCTCAGTTTTGTTTGATGTCAGATATTTAATCTTAATGTACTTTATTATGAAAATGTGTTTTTATCCTTTTTTTAACACGCCTTTCTTTTTAAATTCCATGTATGAACATTTTTGGGTGGATACTTTTAAGGCAAGATGTGTTGAGTATACATATAGTACCATCCCTTGTCCTTTTGCAACCTGCTGTTGTGGTTGATGCTCCTCATCAACCACCACTCACCTCATACCCAGGCCCTGGCTCTCTTCACTGCTATCTATTCATCCACCCCAGAACTAGGATTCATTTCCATGGCTTAGGATGCATTCACATCTTTCATCTCATTTCATCTCCCTGTGCTGTGTGTCTGGGATCATGGGCGAGCAGCCAGGGCTTTAGAGGCTCTATTGATTATACATCAGACCTCGGGGCTCTGGGATCCTCTTAGCATAAGCTCTGAATCTGCATGAGATTGAGAGGTCAATCAGGTAATTTTCCAAGGGTCGCCACCTCACTAGACAGAGTATAGACCCTATAGATCTGGTTTTCACGTCCCGGGCCAAGCACTCTGACAAACTTAAAGTCAGAGTGCATGCAGATTAACAACAGAGGTCTGAACTTGGAGAATTGTTTGGATTAAAACGCAGGGAAAGTAATCACTCACACCGTGGACATTCATGATGTTTAACTACTTTTAGAGGAAGTCAATCGCTCCATGTGAGTGCTTTCACTCTGAAGGTGCCACTTCCTTTTTCCTGTGTGACAGCGGCTGGCCAAACTGTTGGAGATGGCTACAGAGAGGCACACCAGTGAATTGAAGACCCTGGAGAGGTGTGACCACACATACAACACATTTAGGACATGCTGTACACACTGATATGGCACAGGGCTTTGCTGGATCTATCCAATCTGTGCCTTGAATTTTTGGTGTGAATCTGCCCGTTGTGCATGTTGTCTGAGGTGAAGCATTTGACATTTTGCAAAGAGAATACCTCAAGTAATGGATGAGTCACCTCAGCGTGCAGGTCTTCCATTGTCCTTGGCTGGCTTATAGTGTTCTTTGGTGTGTCTGCATGTTTATGTGTGTGTGTGTTATCCAGTGTCCCCAGCTGGCAGATGGTTATCTAAGGACAACCATTATCCAACAGGTGTTTAAACAGCAGTAGGGAAGCAGAGACAGCCTCGGTCATCTACCTATCCACACACTATAAAATAGCATTTAACCCTTTTGGACCCACTGCAGAGCAAGGGTCTCATAGCCCTGCATTATATGTTTCAAGGAAAGGGTATATATTTAAGTCAGGCAGGCATCCTTACATTCTGTCTTTGTCTTCCAGCGAAACCAAAGAAAATAAGAAGAGAGGGCTCTCAAAGCGCTCTTCTTCAGAGAAGGCAAAGTGAGTTCACAGCATAACCTTGCTTTCACTTTTTCACTTTCAGTGGTTCTATTCATTTTGATCTTCTTATCCAATCAAAAAAGAGATATCAGAACAAAAGAAAAGAAAAGCAGCTTAGCTTCTTACGACTATAGCACATAGCATTGCACATTGATCTTGATTTGATAAATGTTTATCAATGCTATGTATAAGTGGCCTAATTTAAAATTATGATCATGTTCTCAGGCTAAAAAAGGCAGCAAGCTGTGAGCTGTTGGAAGAATCTGCCCAGCCTGATGCAGCAGTAAGTATAGAACCACAAATGTAGTAGATCTAGAGGATTGTCTAAGCATTTCTGTGACGTTTGAAATAGTTTAAAGACCCATGTACATATGGAATACTGCTCATGTGGACCCATGTGACATTTACGTGTATACTGTATTTACCATGTTCAAGTTACATGCTTGCAATTCCCAAAAGTATCTACTGCCTGAAACACACAATGGCCAAAGCTAGCTGATAAAAAAACAGGAAACACAGACAACATCGCTTCCATGTTCGAAATAATACTTGCCGAATGACCCGGCGTAACTCTACAGCTGAAGGCAATAAACTAGCTTTAGCTACTGTAGCAACCTAGCTGGCTTTAACAACCTAGTGTAGGCTGGTGTAGTGTAGGCACATGCACATCTCAGTAGGGACTGAAATAATTACTCTCAATCACCAGACAAACCCATCCTTAGATGCTTGCGACTACTAGTAGTGGTAAGCATAAAAATTATGAATGTCACACACACTTACACACTTAATATCCACAGATCCATCCACCATGTGCTGTATTTGACAGAGTAACTGTGGTTACACGGTGGGAGAAAGTGTCTAAAGATTTGAGCAAAATGTAAGAAAATACCCACGTCAGTCACATGACCTTCAGTGCATCTGCACACATGTTCACATACACCTACATGCCTGCAGGTATAGCCACATAGTGCAGAACAGTGTCGCACGCACACACACACACACACACACACACCTATCCACCCACCTGCCCACACACTCAAACACAGAGTAAAGTGCAGTGTGCCCTGACCAAAGAGCAGGCTTGTCCATTACTCAAAAGCTGTTTACATGGAACGAGGAAGGGACATGTGTGGTCGATGATTCACTGAGCTCTGCTGTTGTTGTGTTGGATCATCAAGCTTCAGACCAACTGCATCTGGGTCACGGGCCCAGCCATTCTACTCCTCTCAGATCAACTCGGTCTGGATAACAGCAAGGCCCCCCTGCCACATTAGGATTGCAATGCCGCTCTTTTTGATCCAATTAATCAGCATTTGTCCATTAATTACTGCAGCTATTTATAAACACAATCACTTGTTTAATCAGCACAGCCTTGGTATTGAATGGCCGGCTGCATTAAGGAGTGTGTAATTGAATTGGACAAGTCCAACCTGTTGTGACCTAATAGTATTGATCCTCTCTCTCAGGTTGCATCCCGTGAGTCCATTCATCTCTAGACAGTCTCACACACACACACATTCACACTCAAATCATTGACCAATTGTGTATTTTTGAGCAGCGACATATGTTTTGTATTGCTGTAGTCCCCAGATTACAGTCCTCACCAAGAGGCTCTGATGAAGAAACAGTCTGCTACACTGGAGGAGATCAAAGCCCTGGCTAATCAGGTACACACACACATACACACACACATCTACAATGCATACCATGCCAACACATAGCTGTCTGTCAAATATATTGTCTGCCGTGGCCATCTGTTGAGTCAGTGATTATATGTAATGCTGCAATGTGACACATCCAGTTGAGATGAATCAGAAAGTACAATCACAGTCCATAAATGATGTCAGAGCGTTTTATGACAATGGCTTTGCTTTTAAATGGTAAAATCTTGGGCAATTCACACTGAGTAAGGTGTGAGATATTCACTGGATAGTTTAGCCATTGACGCGTGAATGCCAGATGGATAGTATTTTTATGTTTCAGCCATAGTTTGTTTAGCACAGAAAATAGTTTTTCATATTGAATGAACTTAGAGACATTAGAGATAAGAGGACAAATTATGTTAACCCTCTACTTTCAACCTTATCTTTAATTCCAATTAACATGAGTGAGTTTGAGTTTTTAGTTATTTTTCCTTACTTGACACTTGTCACATTACAGGAAGAATGTTTCTATATTTGTGCTTCAGCTGTTGCAAAAAGCTTGTTCGCGTTCCTACTTGAAATGAATTAATGTCATTGGCCTCGAGCTAGTTCCTTACTGGTTGTGATTAGCAGTATCTTCTATTTTTTACTTGTGCCGTTACAGAAATCTTTCCCCCAAATTATGACAAGCACCTGGCAAAGAAAAAAAAAAACTCAAAATGTCACAGACCACGAACCTTTTACTGCCCTTTGACTCCTGTGTTTGTAGCTCAACCAAGAGGCCCTGAAGGAGCATGAGCAGAAAATGAGGTCTCTTCCAGGTGAGGTGAGGGAGGCTGTCAATGCCTGTGTGGGGACTCACTTCCCTGAACTCGTCGATCAGGCCAGCGACAAGAAGGTGGAGGGAGTGGGCTTCTACGGAGATGTCTTCCTGGGTTAGACGTAGAAATGTACTGAAATGAACATAGATCCACATGTATATCCATATGTGCATTCTACTCTGACTCTACGGTTTCCTTGACCCCTCAGTCCAGTCTCCTTTCCCCTTCCAACCTCTCCCGTCCTCTACAGCCTGAGCCTTCACTACGGAATGGTAGAATATTATTCCATTAGGGAAACACTGTGTGAAACTTAAATTTAGAGGTGCTTTTCATATTAGGAGTATTCTTGTGAGTTTTAAGGCGTAATGGTCTGTTCATAGATGACCAAAAGCTAGATGATTTTCCACTTTGTATTTCGGCTGCTCCTCACTAGTAAGGAAACTGCCCTGAATTGGGCTATACAGCACGGAATGTCTTCCTCTCACTAAAAGCCTTTGTTTGGGACTCACAATCTCTTTTTCTCGTGTGAGATTAAATGTAGCAAGAGAATGTAGCAGCAAAAACTGGTTGTCAGAGTCTACAGGCTGGATCTAGACAATGACTCAATCTGTCACACTTCAATACAGCTTGATTTTGCTAGTGTAATGCACACTTTTTATAAAAGCAGAGCCTAGCATTCACTCTGAGATTTAAGTGTCTTGTAATTACAGAGAATGTCTTGCAGAAGAAAAAGGAATATTTTCTCTGTAACTTGGACAAAAATGTAAGCCATCTCCTCTTTGATTTTGAAGCTTCTGTTAAAGACACTATGTTTTAGAAAAATGTGTTTAAAACTCAAATATGTTCATGACATTTAGTAAATACACAAGATACCAGTACATGGACATTTTATCTGCACTCAGTTTCAATTTAAAATAAATGTGATTTGCACTTGTGATGAAAAGCTTTCAATAAACATTTGACACCATGTGCGCACGTGTGAGTGTATGTTTGCATGAGTGTGTGCACATGCATCCTCGCACATGTGGTGCGTACGCGTGCAATGCTGTTCGTTCACGTGGCCAGATATTAAAAGGCACAGATGCGGATCATCAACATGTCCCCTACTCATCTCAGTGACACAATGAAACAATGTGAAGACAGTAGAGAGGCAATGTTGAGTCCAGTGGTTCAATCTCCACTTCAGGACTGGCTGCTTATGGTTGGTACGTGCGTGAATGGCCTATGGTACATGTGAAGACTGATAATGACAATGGCAATGAGTCTCTCTCTCTTTCTGTCTTTCTTTCTTCTTCTGTCTTTCTCTCTCTGCATTGCAGTGAAAAGCGTCACTTGCCACATAATGACAGGGCTGATTCATAATTCTACAAAATTACAATGTCTTCTCCAGCCAACTATTGTGATTTCAAGGCCTCAATGGATCAAATGCTCTTTAGAAAGGCACGTGGACCGAGCAAATGTTATACCAGCCAGTCAAGGAAGAATTCTCAGGATCTGAGAAATGTACAGTAAATGGCAGCTAAGAAACACAAGAGGCATGAGGCAATCTGCCACATCAATGAGAGCCACTTTTTTTCCAAGTATGCACATTTCTTAATGAACACAGCTTTTCTCTGATTCACTATCCAGACCAGTCGGTCCATTTCTGTTGTTTCATATTTTGTATTACACCCTTCTTTTGAATCAAATTAAATGATTGGCATTTAAATGTGGAGGATCTGGACAGCCACGTCTGGGAGACACAGCTTGTGCCTGAGATTCCTGCCACCTCATACACAACACAGATGAACTGTGAGCTTTAGAGTGTGAAACCACTCAGCCCTGAATCACTGCGCTGATAATCTTACATAAGGCAGGTCTGTCTCATACCAGCTGGAGAGGGATGGCCTAAGCACGATCTCTCCCCTGGCAACACTGCGCTGCTCACTGGCACAGGACAGGAAACAGGGGAAAGTGCTGAGACTCACGCAGCAAATTAGAGACGAACCTCTGGAGCAGATCTGAAAACCTAAATTAGAAATGCTGGGAGACAGTGAGTGAGCATGAACTAGATCGTCAAACATAAGCATATAATTGTTTAAAATGCAGTAAAAACTAAAGGTAAAATATCTGTACCATATGATTAATTTCATGGGAGTACACATTCATTTCATTCACAACATGCAAACCTTGATTCAATGGAATGATTGCAATGAAAGCATCCAAATTAGACCTTAATTGTAATGTCAATGTGTGACGCTAACACCAGTCATCAGTCAAATGCTGGTAAATTGTAGCTGTGGCTGGAAAGTCAATTCTACCAGGTAGTCTTCTAGGTAGTCGGCCTGTGTTCATTCATTCATTCTTTTCCAACTCTAAAAGCAACTTTGGTTACAAGGACATTAAACTGGGTGGTGACATCCATGAGACTGTGGCCCGTTGACTGAAAGATTTGTTTCCTGTACAGATGAACAGGTGAGTAAAGAAGCTGGGCATATGGGAGAGAACGGCAGAGCATGATAGGTGAAAAGTTAGATAACTGACATGGACAAGCTTTCCCTCGACCTGCATCGTCTACTCCTACTTCAGTTGGTGATTTCCTTCAATTTCCTAAAATGCCTTTTGACAACCCCCAGAGAATGTGCCTGAACGTCAGCTGTTGGTTTTATGTGTAAGTGGAGATAGCAATAGCGATAGTGATAACATAGTAAGAGTTTTCTCGAGAAAAAAAAATGCTCCTTACTCAAACACATTGGCTGCATTGCATTATGGTCTATTGAGGCTTCTGTTGGTGGAGAAATTGGTGTCTCTGTCACTTCTACAATGGACGTCACGTTGTCTATGTTGGGCCACTTATCCATGGGAATACGAAAAAATCCAAAACCAAACAACAAAATGGACCCAGAAATGCAAAATACATGCCAATAGCTGTTTTTAACAGTTAAAGTGCTCTATTTTTGTAAATCATTGACGCATGCCACAAAGTGCAGTCAAAGGCAGCCAGAGGCGCACGGTGCACCTGCGGCACAGTTGGAAACAGGGTTGGCCTAGGAGGAAAACATTATCAGTAGGTGTGATGGGCCTGGCTGCAATCATGCAATCAAATCACCTACTTTCCTTCTGTTTAAAAGCAGTGCGCTCTCCACCATGGCACACTGACAATTTGGTGCTGAAAGAGAACAGTCCAGAGCAGCCCCACCACAAAAGCTTCTCCCCAGAGGACACTGATGTCCTTGTGTGGGAGGGGTGCAGAATTGCCACAACCGAATGTACAGCCTAGTTAACCAATCAGTAAGCCTTTTATGAAGAAAAAACTTTCATGGAGAAATTCTCTTCAATGTTGCTCTCCCTGTGTCATGGTGCGCACTGACAGTTCTCTGTTGGATGACAATCATTCACAACACGTGTGTCTATAGTTAGAATGGAAAATGGGCACGGAGGTGGAGGGTTAGGATTTATACTCTGTGTCAGTTTGAATTGGGTGCCACCCTGGATGAATACTAAGCACTAGTCCCACTCACATATACATAGACACCAATTGCCGATCATCCTGTGTATGCACTGCCATTAGTGTTAAGGAGGTGACAGCATGTGACTCCTACACACTGTTGAAATGCAGATTACTTTACAGATTATTTGTGTGGATGCTTTCACCAAAATGGGAAACATGGAGTTTTGAGCGGTGAAATAAGTGTGAGTCTCTTGACTCAAAAGGAGTTTTATTCAGGGCGTAGCTGGTATATTTACTGAATTTACCATCATGAAGTGATTTATTTTAGGATACCTTAAATAAATCCCTTGGAAATCAACACGGCATATCATTAGCAATTTAATAAGGATTCCAAGAGGCTCGTCTCTCTGATGTCACCCTCCTTTATCTATCCAGTGAAGATCTGTAAGTGGTGTCTGTAACTTCTCAGTGCAAATCATAACCTCCTTCATATGTTGAGGTGGCTGCATTTAGACACACACACACACACACACACACACACACACACAAGCCAGACATCACTCTGTGTGGCTACTTGAATTCTAATGGTCTCATGTTTGCCAGGCAGCTTTTTGGGCTCAGATATATCCCATCAGGCCCTGGCCGGGTGATTTATAGTGCTCTTGCTCTGGCTCCCTGCACCAAGTGGATACCCTGTTGCCTAGTGATATCTCCATGATGGCCCCAACCTCTCTGGGGTGGCTCCATCTGACTCACCGTAAGCTAAGAGGACAGAGGCACAAGGGTTTACAAGATGACAACAGCAAGACGTGCCAAATCAAAACCCTAACAGCTGACTATGTTATAATGAAGTCATAAAGATGCCCGCTGTGAACTGAAAGTTTTCACTGTTGCAAAAGACTCCAGTTGCCAGCACAGACCAGTAGATATTACTATCCCTACCAGGACATGAAGTGACAGGAAGTGACAGGCTTAAAGTAGAAAAGAAATCTCTAAGACATCCTTGGATTTGCTAAAATCTCATCGATGACATCAAAGGGGGCACTTAAAGAGGTGCTTTGATTTACAGTTGGGCAAAAAAACAGTTTTAGTCACAATTTATTATCTTGGCAGTGCTGCTGTCAGGTAAGATCAAAGGGGCAAAACAAGTCACCTAACTCAATTTAGTTACATATTCAATTGACTCAAAAATAGACATACAATGGACTCAGAAAAGAGAGCTGAACTAGTTCATAGAGCTTCAATTATTAGCAGACTGAAAATACTGTCAAGGCTTAAAAAGTGGGCTTAAAAAGATTAAGTAGCCACCCAGTAGCTTTTTTCAGTCTCTCTGTTTGAAGCTGTGCTAGAATGGGCATTGACAATATGCCTTTATTTCGAAAGCACTTATTTCAGTATGGTTCCAAGCTCTCGGTAAAGAGAATAGCAGCAAATTGCTCCCTGTTGAACATGATGATGATCTTCTCATTTCTTAAAACATTTTTGCTCCGTGGGACAGCAGCAGTGGAGACTGGCAGAAAAGGTGGGCATGAACCAGGTCACGGTCGTGAGCTAGAGTCAAGTCCATAGTGCCATGACTTCATCGTATGTACTTTAGACGGGCGAGTCATCAAGTGCCTCTTTTCAAAGTAATAGCAGTCTTACCAGGGGTCATTTTCATGTTAAACTCATGCTTTTACCTAAACTAACATTAATACACTGTCCTGCTACATTTGCTGTACTGTGTGTAACCAAAAAAGAGCCACATAACCTGTCAGGAGGTGGCTGAGCATGTGGTTGAGCATGGAGAGAGAGGGGAGGGAACAGATAACAAAGCTTTGTGTGCTTTTGTAGGCCTGGCATGTTTTTGTCTTAAATTTGATTTGATTCACATGTGCAGATTGTTAACATCTAACAGGCAGCTAGCATTGTTGCTAGTAGAAAACCTCAGACACTGTAATTATGTAATATCATAGCCATTTTCAGTAGCTTCCCAATGCCCTTGACAGTGAAGAAGCCAAATAATGCAATTTACTGTAGAACTGCACAATTTTCTTCAAATTGTCACAAGGTATTGCTCAGTAATTTTGTAAAATTCTATATATTGTGTGACATCTAGTGCCATATTCATTGCAATTTCACCATAATTGAATATCAATAAATACACAGCACATCTGAGAGTAAGAGGAATACAAAGCAATGGATTGAGGGAAATAGATAAGAAATGCAACTGTGTCTGCAGTCCAAACATCATGTGAGATAAAAGCTGGCATCTGTTGTTGTCGTAAACCTCCAGATGCTTTATTGTTTTCTCCACTGACCCAACCAAAACCTTTCATTTGCTTCAGTTTCCTGTGTGGATATGATGGTGTGGCAGACCATTACTCCAGGTGCTGCTGAGTGTTACCCATGTCCAGACAATGTGGCGATCACACAAATACATTTGTTATCCAATTGTCCAATTTGTTGAGCTGTCAGAGGCGAGCAGGCCTGCAAGGCAACAAATAGGGCCTGTCAGACAGGAGATGGAAAGGGGGCTCTCTGGCCCTCTATCTCTTCTGCATCATTGCAGGAAAGGAATTTCCATCAGACCTGATAGATTAAAGAGGGGGTACAGCTGGTGGTGCAGATATTATTTGAACAGATTCCTCTTGTTCAACAGACAATCTGACAACCACTAGTGGTTTTGATTTACCGGACATCTCAGGTGTGCTACGTTGTCCATTCCCAGATGGACGTTGAGGAATCCAGCAGGGCTTGAGAAGTGCGTCCTTTCAATTCATGGCTGACCTGTTGCTGACAGATTCATTCACACATTAGATCATGCCTCAAGGACAAGATGATATAAACCACTCAATGTGTCACTAAGCAAAACCATGACATACTCTATTGTGCTCTGCAACTCTTCTTCACCACTGATTGCAATGCTCCTTTCCCTGTTGGACAATTGTCACCCACATATCACAATGGCAAAGGAGCATGGGGATAGAAGTCCCGATTAAGCAGGAGGTGCCATGGGGTGTCTAATTCTCCGTTGTCCAAAATGCCTAAGTCTGAGAACTGATATTAAAGCTCCCTAAATCCGAAGGCTGATGGCACAGCCTGGTGTTTACCATCTGGTTGTGGCAGGCCTGAGCCAGGCGATAATTGATGAGAGCAGAGGGAGCAAGAGCACTGAGGGGTCCGCCTCATGGCCAATAACATATCCGTGGCCCCCGTGATTGACAGCTCCTAGCGTGTTGTCCGGGTCTTCAGCTGAAACCCTGTAATAGTCCTCTCTACATCCAGCTTTGCCCCACTGTCTACTACACATAACAACATCCCTCTGTGACAAGCTTTTATCCCTCGGAAATAAACACTGAATACAACAGCAGCGCAACTTTTATCAAGGTTGGAAAGTTCAGTGAAAGAGATTTTGCTGTTTAATGTGACATTTGCTTTCTGTTGTGTGGGACAACTGTTCTGACCTCGCCTCAACCTTAACAATCCTACAAACACACCTTGGTTACTTTGTGACAGCCGGCCAGCTGCTGCCTCCTGCCTGGAATGGCAGGTGAGTGAAATCTCCATCGAACCTCAGGCTGCCGTGTCATCGTAGCAAATCAAAAGGTATTAGCGAAATCAGAGGGACACTAGGAAAGGAAGGACACATGATTGTTCTCGCTGAATACGGATGTATCAATCTTGTGTTTCTGTCCCTGCAGTTGTTATCTCCCACTGCTCAAATTACAAAGGCAACTGTTATGTAATGATGATGTGATGTAACAGTGAAAAAACTAAGCCAAAATTGTTTGTATGTGTGCATTTTGTTGTAATTTGATGTTTTGATGAAGACTGAGAGGAAATCAGTGTCATAGGAAGTTCCAGGAAGTTGACATCTTGTCAGGCTATAGTTGCATAGCTTGATTAGCTTAAAGTGCTCTTCATTGAGCGTTGACTGACAATATTTTTCTCATAGGAGATGTGCCCTGGCAATGGAAAACAAATGATACTGGACAAGTTACATCCTGTTTTCCACAGTGCACGCTGGGTGATAGACTGAGCCGAGGTATTCTCAGGTGTGCTCCAATTAGCAGGGAGAAGATGAAGTAGTCCATGCAGGATCTGGGCATGTTGACTCCGGTCAGAAGGCATTCACAGTTACAGTGAATGTGTCTTGTTGAATCTAGTCCCAAAGGAACCCCTGCTCCTAACTTCTGCTCTTAAACTAAATTAGTCCCAGGTGTCGGTAGCTAAGTGACTCACCAAGGAAGTTTATCTGGGTGATTTGTTTCCAGTTGAAGTTTTTCTTAAAGTACCTTGAGAGACCTGTTGATTTTGTCGCAGTGAAAGTGCATTCTCCCCAGTGACTAATCAAGTCGTTTAGGGCTGCAGATAGCACCTCAACCTTACATGAGCCTTAATTTCTAATCAGGCATTCGGAGCGGCTTCTGCCTGGGCCAGGCCCGGCAATGAATGGGAGATTGGGTATTTACCATGACATCTCTGCTTTTTTGCATACATCTGCCAAATTAGCAAGCCTCGTGGTTCCAACTCATTCAGATTCTGAACATTTCATCTATATTTCATTCATTTCTATTCAGTTCCATTCTTCACATTCAGTGCATGGGAGGTAGAGTCTTTAATGATACGCATAGATACATATTACATCCATCATACATGCTGATCACAATTTCAGTGGGTTTTATCTTTGATAATATACTGCTACAGGGTGAAACTAGTGCTAACTACTGGAATTAATAATTCAATATTGGCACTAATCTCTGTCCATATTCACTCCTGAGTTAGGAGAAAAGGTAAGAGTATACAGAATGTTTTGATGGTCATACCACAATGAGAATAAGAATCACGTTAATCCTGCAGTGCAATGAATGCCCAGTAATGTATCTTGATCATAATGGTGCTGGGACAACTAACATAGTAACATACAGGCACACATGCTACAGCTACATGCTACTTCACATTCAGGGCAAAGAAAACATTTTTTTAAATATTATTATTCTGTTTGCCTTGTGCTAAACATAAGGATGAGATATAAAGGCATGCACAGCACCTTGACACCCCCGCCTTGGGAACTATTTCTGAACTGGACAGAGTCTATTAATGCAAAACTGTTTCTTGTAGCCACCGAAAGCCCTAGCAGAAAATGTCAGCACATACACAGATTATCAGTAGTCGCCAAAAGTGTCGGCACCAAACAGAATAACTCAAACACAGCCTGTGGACTGCCTGCAAGGATGCAGTCCAGGCTGCTCTAATCTATTTCTGGATGAGCCAGGCTCTGAAATAGTTGCCGACGGCTCCAAGCACTCCACTGGAATACCTGATAAGAAGTCTCATGGTGAGCACAAGTTTTGTCGAGCTCCGCGCCACACTCTCCTTTCGTTTTATCAGTGTTATCCTAGAGGTGGCCTCATATTTATTATTTATTTACCCCTCAAGTGCTTCTACTGTACCTACCTCTGCTGACGCGCCGACTCATTGTGACCGTAACTCTGCTGATGCAGCGAGAGATGTCTTTATGAGTCCATCAACATATTGTACAACGACGGGTGAAATTGATCTATTTTTATTTATTTTATTTTTTTTCATTTTCATTTTCATTTTCACATTCATTTATTTCTTTGTTAACAAAAATCATCAGAATCCAATTAACCCGATTAAGATATTATTACCCATGCTTCCAAGAAAATACAAAGGAGGGAATGAATAAAAGGAAGGAATAAAAGGACAGACAAATCTCAAATCAACTTGAGACTTTTATTTCTGGTCAATGCGTTGCTTGTTGAGTCAGAAAATATCAGAAAATATATTGTGTACGTACTGTAGGTGCGGTAACAGTTTCCATATTGACTGTTTTGAGAAGTCAGACTCTTTGCACTTAAAGGACCACATCTACTACTATATGGGCCTTCCTTGAATGGGCCACCCCAAAACACAAAAATAGAATATATATTAAAACTAGATTTATTTCTTCAGCTTTGCTTATTTGTAACCATAAATAGTGTATATTTTATT
This sequence comes from Monocentris japonica, assembly GCA_900323365.1. Taxonomy (NCBI): domain Eukaryota; kingdom Metazoa; phylum Chordata; class Actinopteri; order Trachichthyiformes; family Monocentridae; genus Monocentris; species Monocentris japonica. The sequence continues at coordinate 28,751 of OOFE01011015.1, forward strand.
ATGGCCTTTATTTTCCCTTTAACGTGCAAGCCATCTACTATCAGTAAATTATTTTGATATCATTTGGATTTGAGTTACTACTTCCCTCTCACTGGTAGCGTATGCACTTGGGAGGCAGAGCATAAATCCTGACATAACAGGTCAACAGGTCAAGGGTGATTTCTCTAGAATTATAAAAACTTGAACTTATTGAGATGTTGCAAGGATATGACCTTGTTATAAAAAGATATGACTTGCATTAAGAGAATAGCTGCCATTCACTGAGAGGAAGTGTCAGTCTGAACATAAATTTCCTCCCTGCTTAGATGAGTGAATGGCTCTTACTGCTATGAGGGACCTGCTGAGGGTCTGATGAAGTGTGACGCCTGAGGCCGGATGGTGAACAGTAAGGAAGGTGGAGCCCTGGCAATGTTTCTCTCACCTCCACTATTTAGACTGGTTTTGGTCCTGCTGAGATTTATATTAGCAATTAAAATCAAATTAAAAAGGACTTGTGGAGAGGATACAGACAAGCTGTTAAAAGAGTCCCTGTCACGTTTTTTAAATGAGCCTCGACACAAGATGTTCAGGGTGTTTAAAGTTGTTAGTGGGAAATTTGGTTTATAATAAATGTTATATTGGAGGCAGTTTTTTCCTGTTACATTGTCCCCAGTGACTGCATGAAAATTGGGTTTAACCATTAAAAATATAAAATACAGCAGATGGCTGGTGGGCTGGTGACCTGTCCAGGCTCCAGTCCCCCATGGCCATGAAAAGGATTAACTGGGTAGATAAAATGAATGAATGGATGAATGGATAAATGAATTAATGAATGAATACAGCAAATACAGTGACAAAACATAATTATTTCTGTGCCTCCACTGTACAAGATGGCAAAACAATGCATGCATACTACTACAAAACTACTATAATCAGCACTATGATTGTTTATGTTGTGTAGAATTATATTTAGTCAGACATATATTTTTGTGTTACTTAAGAAAGGAACAGATAATCATGCTGACAACATCACTTAGACAGAGGTCTTGTCCTTAAATCTGAGTGATCAAAGGGATCCAAGTCAGTGACATTGACTAGATTGTTTAGTACCAGGAACAACAATAGTATCACATCTCATGGGTGCTGTTTTTAGTTTTTCAATTCAATAAGATAATAAAATCAAGACGTTTTAAGCGTCTTATGGTGTCCCTTGGATTTCCTATTTTCCATGACCCGAAAGAACCATTTTTATCCACATGACCATCATTTCACTGTATCATGATTTGAGGATGGATCAAATTGCAACCTGATACACCAGGTGGCGAGTGTATGCTGCATCTAAATGGTATGCTGTGAGGAAGGCATGGTAAATGTTCATTTTCCCTCCCTTTTGTGACAGAGCCTTTGTTAACCTGACTCCGATCTTCCCACAAACCTTTGGTAAGAGTATTAGTAACAGCATAGTGTTGAATATGAATGAGAGTTTTCAGAAAATAGTGAATTAACTGACCTTTTCCCTATTTGACTATTCTATGGGGGACGTGTTAATTAAGTTCATTTGAGTCAAAGAAAAGTTAAAATAATTCATTTAAGTTGGCTTATTGTAGCAACTTTAACTTCACAGACATGAAAAAAACACAGGCCATGTTTTTCTCCTTGAGTAATTATTCAGTTCAAATAGCATATATTTCTCTCCAGGCAGAGAGTGCTTGGGCTGAATGGATGCTGCCGCTGCATAATGGTCCTCAGATGGTTGTTTCCTAGGCAACGTGCGGAGGGCATGTGGAGAGGGAGGTATAAAAACATCGGCAGCTCCTCATTGAGACTTACTCTGAGGTAAATGCACTCGCTGTCAACACAGAGAGGTCCAGAGAACCTGCTACACACTTTCTTTCTCTATCTGTCACAGTTGCTTGAAGGCTCAGCTGCAGAAGAAGCTGTTTAAGTATGATGCGACCAAAAGATTTACGCCAGGGCTCTGGCACCAAGACCTTCCTAGATGCCATGTATAGTGGGAAAGTTCACTTGGCACGCTTCATCCTGGATGCCTTGGATGGACGCATCATCAACTCGAAGACAGAAAACAGCCGCACCCCGCTGATGTTTGCTGTGAGCCTTCAGGACCCTGGGCCGAGGTCCAAGTTCACCCGGCTTCTGCTGGAGAAAGGGGCTGATGTCAACTGCCAGGATGAGGACGGGCGCACGTCCCTGAGTCATGCCTGTGAGCTGGGTCACCTGGAGGTGATCAAGCTTCTTGTGCAGTTCAATGCTGACCCGGATGTCTCTGATGTCTGGGGTAACAGTGCTCTGATGTATGCTGCCTTTTCTGGACACAGCCAGGTTCTAGAGTTCCTGGTCCGGGCTTTTAAAAGACTGGGACTCAGGCTGGATAGAACCAACAATGCCGGCCACTCAGCCATCCAGGTGGCCAACTTCTTCGGACACAACCAATGTGTGCAGATTCTGAACTTCCCTTGCAGGAGGGGTGTTGGCACAGATGATCCACTTGTTGATGCAGCGAGCTCAGTAGGAGGAGAGTGCCGGCTACCCAACAGGCTCCCCAGGCACGTTCTGGAGAGATTCTCCAAGCAGTTTAATAGCAAGAATGAAGACCAACTGCCTGGGGTATTTCAGAGACAGCTAAAGGTTGGGGACAGCAATGGGCTGTGGAACCGCTTCAGATGTCCCAGGAGCCAGTCTCCAGAGGACAACAATCATCATCACCACCGGGCTCCCTCTCATCAATTAGAGAGAAGCCAGATAGAGGGGGATCACAGTGTTCTCTTCACTGCCAAACAACTCCAAAACTGCCAGCTAAGAGAGCCGAGGGGGGCTAAACCACTGAACTCCCTGCCTGAGCCGAGCCAGAAACATGTCAGCCGAGACAGAGAACTTCAACAGGAAACACAAGAGAGTTTTCCTCTCTGGAGAAAAGCAAAGTCATTTAACCTGGACCTTCTGAGCAGCAGAAAGCAGTCCTATCAGGGCGATGTGCGTGACATGAGCCTGTCAGCCAGCAAATTAAAGAGAGCCTCACTACAGGACGAGAGATCCCTGATAGACAAAATAGAATGTCAAGGGAACACCCAGAGCCTGACAAACGATGCGGACAAAGCTGTCACAGTGCCAAAACCACTTTTAAATGGCAAAAGTCAGTCTGTGAGAGCACTTGAGGAGAATGCCAAGTCACAGAAAGATGAGACTAATGACATGGCCCCATCAAGCAGGAGAGAGCAACAGAAGAGGGGGAGCCTCCCACCAACCAGCAGACACAACAAACTGCTGTTTGCCAGAAGGGAGATGGACTCGGGCAAGATTCCCACGCGTGCCCCGGGAATCACGGGACTGGGGACCAGACTGCTGCGCCGATTTACCGCTCCAGAGTTCATGAGAATGGTGATAGACTGTTCGCCCGGCTCCTCACACGGCAGAGGGCGGATGTCTCGCTCCGAAACCTTCCCTTTCTCTCACACACATCAGCAAGTCAACAGCCAGCCAAGTGTTGACAGCATCAGCGGAGTGAAGTGTGAGTTTGAATGCAGCTGTTCTCAGTCCGCCCTTGATTAGAATGGGGGCAACGTGAAGCAGCAGATATGGTTGGTAGAGAAATTCTTACAGCACTTAGATTTCTGACAATGCAGTAAGATTACTTGATGATATATGCTGTTCACCAATAATAATAACCCCCTGCTTGTGTTTTTATTTAGGAGTACTTGCAATGTGTGGTAAGAAATAATTGATGAATAGTTTCAGGCTAATTGTTTCATTGGCATAGAATCATTTTGCAATGCTGCAAATCACATCATTTATAAATAAGGTAGCATACTATCAGTCTGTGAGCTATTGAAACTCAATTATTTACGTTTGTTTAAAATGTATAGGATTTATATTGTATCAAATATATTGTATATGCTATGGCCTCTGTGTTTATAAGAAATATATTATTATGTGTATTTTGCTTAAAGATATTACTACAGCTGAATGATTGTGCACAATATGAGTACTGAATATCTAATAAATACTTTAAAACACCAGCAGCTCATTGAATCTGAATGCATGAATGTATGCCTGTGAGACTGAGAGGGAGAGGCAGCACTGAATAAATGATTTCATATCAAATGAATTGTGTTCAGCTGAGATTCAATATGCATTATTTATTGATTTATACAAAATTAAAATAATGTGTAATTCTCTTTTTCCATGAATGATCCACATAGAAATACAAATACATGAAACATGTTGACATGTATCCGTGTCAGAATACAAAGACCATGTGCAAAGTGTTCTCAGCTGGTGGACGTCCTGCAGCATCACATGCCAAGCCTGTGTGCTTTATCTAGGCAAACCAATGCATACACATCTTGAGGAGTGACACACACATCCTGCGGTTTTTAAGTCAGTCACAATACAGTGAGGGATGTCGGGAGCAAACACTGAGATTGCCATCACACACGCACGCTCGCACACACACGCGCGACACACACACACACACACACAAACAGACAAGCTTACACACAAACTTCCAAAATCAAATTAAATAAACTTTTGAATTCATCTCATATAAGATACTGCAGTGGATCAGCAGGTATAAGGACCTAAAATACAATATTTGTATGTACATTATTTATTTGTCTGCTCATGTTTCAAGTCCATACTTTATAATGAAACCTTATTTGCAACTTCACATCATCATACACACAATCCACAACACCTTTTGGAAAAAAAGAATAAATATGAAACAGAGGAATATGATTCTGGTGATTTTCCAGTAGCCCAATGGTAGCAGCTGGGCCTTCATCTACCCATTCATTGTGGTGATAAAGGAGGCTCGTCTCTCATATCCCAGTGTAGCACATATTCAAGCATTCAGGCCAGGTGTGCCTCCGTTTGGCCATGCAAAGAGTCTATTGTCAGTGTTTAAATAGTACACTGGCCAGATTGTAGTCCAGTCTCCACAACACAGAGTGTGGGTGTGCAGAGGTAACTTTAGCTAAGCACTCCCTCCATAATAATGTCATGATGAGCCACTATGGTTTGAGCCTAACACAAGCTTTATAAGCTTTACATGGCCAGCAGTAGTGCCCACTATGAACACTATGAAGGATCTTCAGTGTAACACGTGTTCATTACATAGTTAAGTGGAATATTGGCTTTCACTATCAGTTGATATGCACCATGATGTGTTGTGTTGAGAGGAATCCCACTGGATGTTATGGGATACCAATCAAAAGTCCCCTCAAACTAAGTTCAGATGTGAGGAATACTGCTTGCATGCTGCCTTTAACTCACTTCTAAAGTGCTTCTCTCACATGTTCGAGCCCATGCTGTGTCTGTCAACCAAACTTGCTGTCCTGCTATGAACACTCTGGCAGCACCATGCTGTCTGGGTCAGCTCTCTGGAGCTGATCTCCCATTGGCTTGGGTGCTGGATGGGTTGGAGTCAGATCTGGTCCTGGTCCGAGGCCAGGATAGGTCAGACTGAAGCTGGGTGTCGGGGACCAGGAGTCCCACAGGGTCAGCAGCGAGACATGCGCTTGCGGTATTGCTCCACCAGTGGGACCAGGCACTGGGGTGAGCCGCTCTGCAGCAGGAAGGGGTGCTCCAGCAGGTCAGTGGCGCTGGCCCGCTCTACTGGGTCCCGGGTCAGCATACGGTCCAGGAAGTCTTTCAGCACAGGAGAGATCTGGGCCAGAGGGAGAGAGGGTGATCAGTGGCCACATATTAAAGGTACTACGTGTAGCATTTTAACATCAATAAATCATTACCACATTCATTTTGATGCAATAGTATAACTATCGTAAACAAACGAGACCATCACTGAGAAGATTGGAAGCCTCTACAGGCCTCTACACTACAATTTTCATTGTGTCCCAACTGATTGGATTTTACAAAATAGGAAAATGGCCACTGATCTCCCAGCAGAAACAAGCTAGAGCTTTTAGAATTTCTGGCAGTGGCAGATGGTGGAAAAAGTGAAAGGCTTATGGAAGGCTTATGGGAGTAGCAACACCCTTTTTGAGATAGGAAATAATGGGGTTAGTGGGAGCTGTGGTCTTAATTTTGGGAAACACTAGCACTAACAATACCACTGGCGTGACATAGAGGCTACCAATCATCTCGACCATGGTCTCATTTGAGAATTATACCAAGGTATTACAATTAATTTGACAATAATATTTTGATGTTTCAAAAAAAGCTCAATATGTTCTGAATGTGTGTACTATACGTGTGTCTGTCTGCCTGTCTGTCTGTTCAATAGTCTCCTGTGTGTGTGTGTGTGTCTGTTCTCATACCTGGTTGACATTTCGTACAGTAGGAGCCAGCTCATCCCTCAGTCTCTTCATAGCTGCTACGGGGGTCTCACTGAAGTAGGGGGGCTCTCCATCCACCATCTCGACCACCATGATACCCAGAGACCAAACATCCACCTGATACACCCATCCCACAATACGATTATTGCCACATCCCAAGTACATATCACCACTGTCAACATTTACACTACCTGGCAGAGGATTTGAATATACACCCCCTCACCTCAGTGCCATATGGTGATTTGGAGATGACCTCAGGAGCCATCCAATAGGGTGTCCCCACTAGAGACTTTCTCTTCGGGATGTCCTTACTGATCTGGGCACAGAAGCCAAAGTCTGAAAGCTTGATCTGGGGGGGACAGGAGAGACACCTCACTGTAAAGATGCTACTGGTTTTCATCACACATAGAGAGAGAGAGAGAGAGAGAGAGAGTAATAACTTATTGTACCCTTCCGTCTAATGTGAGTAGTATAGAGTCACTCTTGATGTCTCTGTGGATGACTCCCTGTGAATGGAGATAAGCCAGGGCCTGCAGAACAGCCTCACACACTGTGGCAATCTGCTCTTCAGTCAGCCTGTAGGACAACACATATATGCAAGTGTACACACACACACACACATTTTACATGAACATTTTAGGATTTGAGCAGATTTTCCAGTACAAGTAGAATAAGCTAAAATTCATCACCAACATTACAGACAATAATAAAGAGTGCAAGATTCAAAACAACAGCACACAGACAATAGAAGAAGTAAAAAAACATTCCCGTTTCCCGAGAATGCAACTTCAATAATGTACAGATTTATGAAATAGCTTTAGGCATAAGACCCATGAAACTAGATTGTAGTCTGAAAGAGGTGTAATTTAACGTAGGAGTCTGATTCCTGGCAGTTTGGTCAATACAGTGATCATCTTAGGCTTTGACAAGCAATGGCTGTGACAGCTGGCTCATTTTATATGTCAGCTGGCTGGACAGAAATCTTTCCATCCCTTTGAGTCCAGAGATCTGACTCTGGGGTCATCCTATGGAGATTGAGCCAGACATCTGTTAATAATCTAAAATATATTGACAGTTTAAAGCAATATACACAGACAATTTCCACTCCCTCCTGCTGATCGATATATTTTCCTGTGACAGCACCAAGAAATCCAATGCACATGCAAGTTTGATTATGTTATTAAATTATTGTTTTCCCCTGAGAGAGGCTGAATGTATGGATCTTAATTGAGTGAAGGAGGAAGCTGAATAAGAGTCTCTGTGAGTCTGCTGCATACTGGGATCAAAACTGATGATTCACCAGTCAATACCATACTACCCCCTTGTGGTTCATTTAGTTGATGATCTCATAACCAGACAGAATGCACCACAGTCAGCTTTCTTATACCAGGAACATTTTTTCTTGGTCGTATTACTTGCTATGCATGAAGTACAGTGTCCAGGGTCCCCATACCTGGTTTCAGACACGATGTTGGTTAGTGCGCCACCCTGCAGGTACTCCATGATAACCCACAGCTCCTCCTCCACCAGGGCCGACTTAAACATCTCCACCACATTCCTGTGCTGGTAGTCCCTCATGATCACCACCTACATGAACATCGCACAATGTCCACATCAGAATCAAAAGCCTTATTTGACAGACATAACCAATAATGAAATGTTCCACTGCAAACAACATGAGACATAAAAAATGTATTTTGCTGTAATAGAACATGCATTGTGTGGTGATTTATGTGATGCTTTGAGATTTTGGAAGAAATTATGTCTTAATCAATGTATCTTAACCTTTCTGATTAATATGATTGTATTGTACACATCTCTAGTGCTAGTGTGAGGTGATCTTAACTGCTGCATTATCATGATGAGATCTATCTACATGAACGTATTGCTTGTGTGAGTCCATACTGAAGGCCGACCACATGAGAGACTCAAGAAACCTTTAACACAGTACATATTGTTCAGTCTAGGTTGTTAATGACCTTGTAGATGTTTAGAAACGACCCCCCTCTTGTCTTTCCCTCTTTATAATCACTGTTCCTATGTTTCTCTGGCAGAGAGCTACATACCCTACCCTGTGTGTGTGCATCTCTCCTGAGCACTTAGTTTTTTGCTAATAAATATACTCAAGTAATTCATGACTTGAGGACTCTTTGTCAACATCTGAATTTTTTCAACAGTGCAGGAAGGTTTATGGGGGTCATTTTGTACGTAGTTACTGTACCTCATTAAACAGTAACTCTCTCCTCTGTTGCCGCCGCAGGTCCATCATTTTCACTGCCACCTGCCTGCCACTGTGCTTCTCTCTGGCGATGCACACCACCCCCGTTGAGCCCTCCCCAATCTTCACAAAGTTCTCCAGGTAAGACCGTGGGTCTCCCTTATCTACCACCATCTGGAGAGCGGCCTTGAACTGCTCATGGGTCACCTTGGGTGGGTCTGGGGGTGGTCTGGGTGAAGGATGTTGTGGGGGTCTGAAAGCAGGGGAGCAGGTGCCTGGGGGACTGGTCGCTAGTGAGCCTGTAGGGGAGGGCCGAGGTTGGGATGGACTGTCCTGCCTGGGGTAGGGAGGGTTGGGGCAGCCAGAGTGTCTCAAGAAGGGGTCCGGTCCATTGGGTCTCAGGCCCATGTTAGGGGACAGGCCCAGGGTGTAGCTAGCTGAGGAGCGCACAGTCCTTTGCGGTCTGATGCCACTGACCAGAGGACTGCTGGTGCCAGTGGGCAAGAAGCCGGAGTGGTACCTCACAGCCGACTCTGCCTGCAAGATAACATGAAAAGAGAGAGAAACATAGAGAGCCAGACAGAGATAAAAGTGAGTTGGCCGCTTGCCTTGGGATCCAAGACCTGCTTTATAATGTAATGTAAATCTCTCACACCATGCATCCACTTCACCTGATATGCCCCACATAAAGATGTTGCTATAGGGACCCAAATGTTCCCTTGAGACTTTCCAAACACAGTATCTTTCAACATTTACAACCCCACTAGAACTACAAACTCACAACTCATATTTTATCACTATCAGATAAAAGACCCCACAGCTTTAATTGAACAGTCTATAGTATAAAGAGGAGCAATCTGCTCTGGGATAAAAGAAAGATTTTGATGACTCTACAACTTTACTTTAGTGGGAGGGGGATCCCCTAAGAGTTCATGTCAAGAAATACTTCAATTTGCAGTTTATGCATCCAGATTTCATGTAAAAACATGACGCACATAGCATTGTCTAAAATATACATTTGCTGTGTGTATTATGTGTATAATGTATTATCAATGCACTTAAAGACCACACTATAATGTCAGACTTACTTTCAAGTCATAGGAGGAGTAGGGCCTCCCAGGGCTGTTCTGGGAGTGCATGTACAGTGGTACATTGGTGCGAAGATCTGTAGTGTGTGTCCCTTGATCTCCATGGGGTTGATGTACAGTCATTGCTGGGCTGTAGAAACACGCGATAGGTCTCTGATTAGGTGGGATCCCCCTGGGCAACTGGAAGTCTCTCCTCCATACCACCCTTTCCTGGGGACTGCCCACCTCACTGCTCATATAAGCCCCATGACTAGGCACCTGGATGTTCTGGGATAGGGTAGGTTGTGAGGGTCCCTCCAGGGAGCCGATGCTGACCTCGTAGTTGGACTTGGTCCTGGGCAAGATCCCATTTGGCTGCAGGGTGATGCTCTTCTTCATGCCCAAGTAGGGGGTGTTGGTTTCACTGTGGATGATCCTGGTCTTGTCCTTCCAATGCTGCTGAGACGAGTCCTCCTCGTCCTCCTCGTCTTCCTGGGCCAGGCCCTCATACTGGTAGGTGTCCCCCTCCTTCACCTCCCCCAGCCTTCCCAGAGATTGGGCTCTCTTTCTGGCTGAGGGACTACTCTTCCGCAGAGAGTTGGAACTGGTCACAGACAGACGGCTCATATCATTGATCATGGCTGCAATGTAGTCTCCGTGACCAGTCATGCTCCCGCGCACAATGGTCTGAAAGAGGACAGGCGTTTGTCTTTATCACATTGCACATGCCATGATCATATTATAGAAAGCTCATGGATTTTGGATTGAAAGGAATAATGAGGGTGACATAATCATCGCTCAGAGACAAGTTAAATTTAGACTTGAGAATCTGTAAAGGACATCTTTGTCATTCTTCAAAGACACAGACTTGAATCATTTCCCTGGTGGCTTATACTGACAATACACTGACAAATATACCAAGCAAAATATTTCAAGAAATACAGTACAAAGATGGTGCAAATATTCAGCCTGTGCAACTGCCACTATTGCAGCACAATTTCGACAGATAACTGTTTCTATGAGCTTTTAGATGGTGCACATCTCAAGCAGACATGCAAAGATAAAGCCCTGACAGAAAATGATGTCACCAACTTGACATGCATTGTCAGGAAGGGGTTTTACTGTTACACCTATAAGAGAGAGTGCCTGGTGGCTCATTAGTCAGTCTCCGGGTAGAGTCATGTTCAGTTCACAGTCAGTCAACAGCCTCTCCTGTTTCTGTGGTTCGGTGCCATTACATCGGCACAGGGGGTAGAGGTCAGATCACATCTCACCTAGCATATCTCAGAGAGGAGACGACTGGCAGGCGATAATGGCCTTGGTGAGAGCCCCCATTTTAGAAGACGCTAGGGATAATGATTTGAAATGACAAATGTAACATTGTTTTCAGATATCACTTCAGTGTTTGTTCCTGCCCTGTTGAAGTGACAGCAATATCTGAATTTTATTTCCATCCACCTGATCCATCTTATTGCAAGTCTTGCGTACAACACCAATCTCATCTCGATGATGCTATTAAAACCATAAATCGGACCTAAAAGCTGATGTGATGATTCTCATACTGCACAGTACCAATCACATCCAGGCGGTTATGAAAACTGTTGGTGTTTTGTCTATTTTGTCTGGAGGGCCATAAACGGCATTGACAGTGTGCTCCATGGAGCGTAGAAATCCTGAGATTTGCAGGCTTTATCGCTCACTGGCATTTCCTTTGCTGTAACTGCACTTTTTATCCCCTCTGTCTGACATCTGTGGGAAGGCACCATGGATCGTTATTAATTGCCTGCATGGAGTAATAAATCTTGCAACCCTCCAAGGATTCAACATTGTACAGTCAGTGTACACAGCGGGGTCATTAGCCCAGCCCCGTGATAGATAAGAAAGCAATATGACAGGGAAGGGAGTAAGCCTTGGCCTTCCACACTGCCATCACAGGATTATGGTATTTTCTGAGAGACAGCAGGGTCCGTAGCTCTGAAGGACACATCCACTGAATCTATAGAACAAGCAGCTCATCTTTTGCTTTCATGGGTCAGTCTTTCTGACATTAAAGCTAAACTTTTAGAATAATAACTTGTGATAGATAATTGAGGATCACATTGAAGTAGACGGAGCAAAAACCAATTCATTATGATGTGCTTTTTGTTAGTTGATCAGTTCAAGGAAAGGTCATGCAAGAGGATCAATAAACAGTTGAATGTCAGCCCTGGCATACCTTCTTTGGCCTCAGCTCCACCTCTGTGATCCTGGAAGGGTCCACCATGGGTTTGGGTCTGCGCAGGTTCTCTATCAGGCTTTGCCATTGGGTCGGCAGGCCCACAAAGCAGCCGCGCTTGGTGTCAAACGAGGTGTGGACGCGGTGCTCAAAGTTCTTGGGCGCTGATATCTCAGGCCTCTTCTTTTTCTTCTTGCGAAACATCCTTATGTCCACACGAGTGACAGCTTGCCCGCTTCAAAATGGCCCTGTATGATAAATTCATTCAGCCTTTAACAAACTGCATCCAACATACAGCACATATTCTAAACATGTGAATGTGAAATTCAAGCATGGACAACTAACTTGTATCTATTACCCCACTGACCAAAGAGACATCTACTGAACACTCTCTAAATGACATCTGCCAACAGATGATTTTTCCACATGGGGAAAAATATTCAAGCCGTTTATCTAAAAGCTGTTCCATCTCTGGGATGTGCATGTTCCAGACTGCCATGCTGGCTGTCACTAGCTTTGGTGCCTCTGAGCCAGGCTCCAAGGAGAGTGGATGGATGTGTAAGTACATGTGTAATGAAGGATATCTGGTCAATTAAGGCTTATTCATTCTCTGTGCCCTTTTATTGATGAGCATGCAGCCGAACTGGCCAGCGCCCACAGGCTTTCTATGCATTAGTGGCAAATGTACAACACACACACACACACACACACACACACACACACACACACACACACACAAATAAATGCAAACACAAATAAGCTGAGGCAGGCTATCCTTCATAACCCCTTCATAACGCTTTCATATCCCTTCCTAATTAAATAGCTCGCTTGCCCTTGAGAGTAACCACTTAATCTTCCGATGGACGGTCCTATGTTTGGCATGTCACTTACTGAGGAGCGGCTGATGTAGAGGGTGTACTGTCATTTATCGTATGTTCTGGGTTTTTTTTATTCTAGGGCAGGAAAGTAATTAAATACATTACATCTCATTTCCTCAGCTGCACAGCTGTACTGGGAGATAATCACTCACATTTAAGTCTTATGACTCGTATTATTACTATTTCATCTAGTTCACGGTATCAAGGGCGTGCCAGCTGCTATTCACAGTACAGAGAAAACAGATATAATAAATAACCAACAGGTATTTCATCAGAATATACCAAATGTAGCAAACTCACATGCACAGCCTGTTGTAAAGAACCTCATGAATCACTTATGTGACCAATGCCAACAACTACAAGGTGCCCTCAGAAGATCAGATACAATCTTCCATCATGCACTGTGAAATGGTGGGAATTGGAAATGAGTTTTGCAGGCGTCCGCTGCTCAGCAGGCAATCACGCTAGCAGCCTCTGTCTCCCCACCTCCACCCTCAGACCAGCACGGCTCTAATCGGCATCAACGACGCCTGTTATGAGCTGTATCGTGACTAACCACGCCATTCGCCCCAGCGCATCACCAGAGGGCAGGGGAGGTCAGCCCCACTGGTCACTTCGGCTACAACCTGCCTCATAAAGGGGTGAAACAGGAGAGCAAACAAGGAAAAGAAACATTGCTTGGACCAACATGTCCCCCTCCAAGTTTAATTCAATCACAAGGCTAATAAGCTAAGTGTTGCAGAAGCATATCAGTCTGCGCTCTCCCTATGTACACAATGTGGTGCTGGGAAGGACTTGAATTCTATCTGACAGGGACATTATGGTGTGAGGGCTCTCAGGAGGTGGGGGTGAGAGGAGGTGGGGCCAAGACTAAGTCAAACCTGGAAGTAGTGGAGAGACAAGGACCCAATTCCCCATCTAAAGACACGGAAAGGCTTTTAACCACCAACTGCAGATGCTTTTTGAATAAGGGATGCCTGAGAAAACCAGGCAGAAAAGAGACCGTTCTCATTTTTCACTGTGTGAGAGTCTATCTGCTAAGATAGCTGTTCGTGCAGATGTTGGCATTGCCCAAACAAATATTTACGCATAGGGCTTGCGTATCCTGTACAAGCAGATCAATCAATATTTACCCATGAGTGAAATGCAAACTGCTACAGTCCTCCACTGCCAGTGATAATAGGGTGATACCATCACAAATAGGATGGCTGCCTCATGTGGTACTTTACCAAGCGTCATCAGTTCAAAACAGCAGAGAGCAGAACATATCACAGTATTCATTATTGATTCTGGACCATTGTTCCTCTCTGAACACTGGAAATACAAACTAAGCTCCATGTTATTGAAGTAGAAACACACACTATGTTGATTCATGCCTGGGCAAAATGAATTGAAAAGTAGATGCAATTATTGATTTACAAGCTTTAATCACATGCATCTGGCCTCATATTGACCTCTCCGAATCCACCAAGCTTATGACTGTCTTGATAACAATATGCAATCGATTTTTAAGCCCATTGGATAATATACATGCACAGAGCTGAACTTGCACAGTGCATAATCACACTTTCTGGTCACATCCCTCTGAACTGCAGGGACTTGACCCTATGCCTCAGTGGCTTGTCTTGAATCTATCAAAGTGCTGAAGCAAAACTCGGGCAGCTGCTGTCAGGGATATCCAAAAGCGAAAGAGGATGAGGTCATTCTGAAATGGTGCTACATTAGTTATTTCTGTCTCTACAACTGTTGTGCAGGAGCGAAAATGAAATAGATCCAAATATGTGTCCTGAACATATACATGTGGCATTATTGAGGATAAATACATATGTTTCCCACAGACGACATGACAGAAGAGGAGAGGGCATGCTCGCCTCCCTCTCATGTTCAACTCACCCTGAGCAGGAGTTGTGGGTGAGTGGGAGGGGATCGAGAGATAAGAGAGATATTGGATTTGCTGGATGTTAGTGCTCCGAGCTCTGCTGAATGATATATATATTTTTTTCCTTTTGCCCTGATTTCTCCTCTATCTTTTTGTTGGCAGGGATGCAGAAATGTAGAGAGTGTGCAGGTAACTGTGCTTGCAGGATTAGTATGGTGTTCAGCCCTTCACTGATCTAATTTTAGGACACAACATATCCCCCCTCCCTCGCACCAGACACGTGTTTATTTTGTACAAGATTCGTGTCAAATAGTGAGGTAAGGGTGGGAGACAGATATGAGGTAATCCTCTTTTTGTGTTTGTCAATGCACGAATAAGCATAATCCAGCTATGCTGAATTAACAGGGGCTACATCCATCTCTAGTGGCACAGATAGCATCAAGGTCTTAACTGCTGTTTCTGGACTCTGCAGTGCAGTGGTGAGGGCCTAGAGATTGCTCCTCTATCAGCTTCATTATGATGACCGTTTTGCCCTTTGAGTGTAACGAGACTGCCTTGCCTCTCAAGGGGTGGGGGGGGTCATCTCTCCATTGTGCTTTGTGAACACACATACACATAATATATACACACACACACACACACACATACACTCACACCCTCTGAG
>OOFE01011016.1:0-13226 GCA_900323365.1 Monocentris japonica
CCCAGGTCCCTCTGGTCATCTTCAAGAGAGAGAAGGAGCTGGCCAGAAAACTGGAGTTTGATGGTGTTTATGTTACTGAGCAGCCTGAGGATGAAGACATCAAGGGCCAATGGGACAGACTCGTGCTCAACACACCGTAAGAGATAGATGTGATATAGATAGATAGATAGATAGATAGATAGATAGATAGATAGATAGATAGATAGATAGCTTTATTTCATTTTATCAAATTTATCACTACCTATCCTATAGGTAGGATGTGCAGCATTAAACAGATTAACAGATTAACCAACCCTTGAAAACTTGTTGGTGTTTTTCATTCAATGCAGCACATTCCCCAACAACTACTGGGACAAGTTTGTGAAGAGAAAGGTGAGGCTTTAGTAGAGTTTTGATTCAACATGTCAGACATTTTTTATGTTGTTGTGGAAAATTACTTTGCAAATGACATCTGTGTGTGACATAAATGTTTGTGTGTAGGTGCTGGATAAATACGGCGACATCTATGGCCGAGAGAGGATTGCAGAGCTGCTCGGTATGGACTTGGCCTCTCTAGATGTCAGCGCCATGACCCACGAAAAGAAACATGAACCCGACAGCTCCATGTTCAGCTGGTATGTAAAAAGATAATTCACATTATAATCCGCACACTGTAAAAGTCACAGATGTACATGATAATGTGCTGGAGTGGTGCAACAGACAAGCTTGACCTTTTGTTCCATAGGGTTACATCTATTGACATCAAGTACCAGATCTGGAAGTTTGGCGTTGTGTTCACTGACAACGTGAGTTAAGGAAGCAGTGTATAACTTAGACATTAAGGTAAGCCTTTGTGTTGAATAGTGTTACTGACACTTCTCTTCCACCATTAGACCTTCCTCTACCTGGTGTGGTACCTTTTAATGTCTATGCTTGGCCACTACAACAACTTCTTCTATGCCTGTCATCTTCTGGACATCGCCATGGGTGTCAAAACTCTGCGCACCATTCTGTCCTCCGTTACTCACAACGGCAAACAGGTGATGATCTGACCTGGCTGAATGTTAGTCTGTATCTGGATACCAGCATATTTGTGATACTCTGTTATGTTTTGTTTTAACTTATAGCAGCCAAAAATGTTTGAAGAATGTTAGATGCCCAACCATTTTCACTGTAATAATGTATTGTACGGCTCCTTGCAAGCCTATTTTCCCATTACAACAAATGGCCCATCCATCTGTCCACAGTTGATGATGACAGTGGGTTTGCTGGCTGTGGTGGTGTACCTCTACACCGTAGTGGCCTTCAACTTCTTCCGCAAGTTCTACAACAAGAGTGAGGACGAGGACGAACCGGACATGAAGTGTGACGACATGATGACTGTGAGTGATGGACCCCACTAGTGAATTCAGGCTTCAAATCTAACAAAGTTGAAGAATTGACCGGGTTTCTGATATATTAATTTAATGCGTTAAGTGTTAAGTTTATTCTGTGTGGATTTTTCCAATAAATGTGAGATGAAATGACGACCTGGAAAATGACAATGACTTCTGTCCGCTGTCCCTCCTCCAGTGTTACCTGTTCCACATGTACGTGGGCGTACGTGCAGGTGGTGGTATAGGAGATGAAATTGAGGACCCGGCCGGCGATGAATACGAGCTCTACCGAGTGGTCTTTGACATTACTTTCTTCTTCTTTGTCATTGTCATCCTGCTGGCTATCATCCAGGGTATGGACAGTCCTGATTCCGGTATTTTGTTTTTTTCCCCCGTCAAAGTACAGTGGTTACTTTTATCCGTAAAGTAAGTAAAGTGCTTTGTGTTGTATGGGGTTAATTCAGAACTCCCCAGGACCACCATTGTGCCGCATTCATGTTTTGGTGGATTTACTGTAAAATACAAGCTGCCGACAGAAAATGTTCATGTCAGCCCCCTAGTGGTAATTACAAGTAGGACATGTGGGATATCTGCCACTTGGCTACTTGGCAAAAAATGCTTAAACTAAAATAAAAACTACCATGTCTGTCTGTCTGTCAGGTCTGATCATTGATGCCTTTGGAGAGCTAAGAGACCAGCAGGAGCAGGTCAGAGAGGACATGGAGGTAAGATGATGACTGTCAGTAGCATTTAGCTGGTCAGCTTGAACATTGTCCGTCAATTACAATACAGAGAGGTGTGTAATTCAACCTGACCTTTCTCCCTCCAGACAAAGTGCTTCATCTGTGGAATAGGGAGTGACTACTTTGACACGACGCCGCATGGCTTCGAGACACACACCTTAGAAGAGCATAACTTAGCCAACTACATGTGAGTTTTCTTGCAGATGTGGGATTCACAATGAGTTTCAGTGTATAAGGTCGTGTTACATTACTCAGTATTTCCTTCTCTTTCCCTTCAGGTTCTTCTTGATGTATCTCATCAATAAAGATGAAACAGAGCACACAGGACAGGTTGGTAAAAAAAAAAACACTTCAAGTCTTTTTCATTTCCCTTCATAAAGGTTTCATTGACATTGACATGCCATTTTTCCTTCACTCTCCTCCCCTGTTTCCTCCCTCCCCTCCTCCGTTCACTGCCTTCTAGGAGTCATATGTGTGGAAGATGTACCAGGAGCGATGCTGGGACTTCTTCCCCGCTGGAGACTGCTTCAGGAAGCAGTATGAGGATCAGCTCGGATAACATGCCACATTGCGACCGTGTGTCTGAAGGAGAAAGAGAGAAGAGAAAGGCGGGGATGGGAAATTGAGAGAAATGAAAAGTTAGAAATTCAGAGATAGAACACATCCTGCATCTTGATTTTGTCTAAGAGATTCTCGGTCCGCACATTTCTCTCTTCCCTTGAAGCTATGCACACTTCAACTGCACTATCGTACCCCCTTCAGCAGAACTTTGATGGAATCAACTTAAGAGAGACCCAACATGGAAGAAAACTATGAGTAACAGAGAGACATAAAAGACGTGAGAAGCCTCGGGCCTTTTTGTCCTGCTGTAAATACACTACATGGCCTTTTTGTGTAAAATATAGATTGCCTATACACACACGTCTCTTTCAGTCGCTGTTGCAGTACTCGTTAGAGTGCCTCCAGCAACGTTCATGCTTTGATTCACGGCTATGGGGCAGTTTTGGTTTTATCATGAACACTTTTATGTTAGATTGTAGAGGGAAACCATTTTATGGTTACCGTTTGCAAAGAGAGCAAGTGATTCCTGCCGTTTGGTATTTCTTTCAGACGTCTGGTATTCTATTTAATTTGTAGGTAGCGCTTGAAAGTACTTGATTTGGACGAGGGCAACCCACTGTAGTGCCTCTAATATCCTTTAGGGAGCAGCCACACACGCTAGGCCCCCCTCTCACTCTTTTTCTTCCTCTCTCAAGATTTACAAATTCATCTTCAAACAAGCAATCATTTACGGAAACTCTTGTGTGATCGGCATGCCGACGTCGCAGGGAGAGCACCCGTGTCTACATGATATATACTGGTATGAATCAGCTGTATAGACAAACCAGTTTGCACTCTGAAGTCTTACTATGCGTCCCTTGATGTATGTGGTCCCGTATCTCCACTGGTGTCTCCGTGCCATACAAGATAGCGATGGTGTACACACATAGGAGGATGCCAAGGTTATTTATTTATTGTTTATATACAGACCTGGTCTTCTGAAGATGACAGTTTTAGCCCTGCTGTACTACTGGGCGACTGTTTTATGACACTTTATGCACAAGTAGGTTTTCGTCAGTGCATTGAAATAAGTGATGAATGTATTTAATGTATACATTTTGGCCAACGTGTCATCTGTATAACTGAGTAATGACTAGGCTGCTTAGGGGCCTTTTGATGAAAAGACATATTTTACAGAAATCATAGATACATATATTTTTTTTCTTTGGGGCTTTGAAGGATTATAACAACCCATGCTACTTTGTTGGAAGTGAACACTGTATGTGTCCTGCTTGTGAAATCCATGAGGATGAAGAGAATCGATGTAACACTGAAGTACACGCCCGGTTTGCAGTCAGAAGAGCAGATTAGTTTTTGTGTTTTTGCTAGTTAGGTTTTTATGATAGCTATTTTTAGAAAATCTGCACATCAATTATTTTTTTCAATCAAGAAAGTCGTGATGCGCTGATCTCAGACCGGTCTGTCTCACTATGCCACCTTAATATAGATCCACTCTTTCTCTCCGTCTTGAGTTTAATGTTGCTATTATTACTCACTATGTCAGAGGGAGAGCGAACGGCGGTGAAGTGTGCGTTTACGGCTGGAGATCACTACTTTACACCTGACTGAGTGTCCTCTGACTGAACCCTGTGTTTCAATACAGAATAAACAGATTATTTTAAGATGACCTGGCAAATTTGTCATGATTTTAGTGTGTGTGTGTGTGTGTGTGTGTGTGCATCCAAGGGGTCTTATAAATGTGCATGTTGGCAAATGTGCTTGGAAGTCAACATATATCTTACATATAATACATTAAAGTACATGATCAAGTACATTGTCTTCCTGTATCTTGGGGCTCATCCAAACGTCCTGAGGGAACTCTCCTGTGTAGCTCGATGGCCAGAGCACAGCACTAACAGCTTAACACTAATAGCATAGGGTTAGCGCCTCCTTTTCCACTGCACCCATTCATGCAGAAACATCCTCAAGCGCCTGGGATAAAAGTGATCTGTTATGGAATAATATTTAATAAATCCCCTGATCATTTTGCAGAGAGCTTTTAGCAGGACCCAGGAGGACTTTCACACTTTATGGGCAATTACATTAAACCCCGCCTCCCTCCAGCATCTCTGGTGCAGTTTCATGTTGGTATTGGCAAAACGTTATCTTACTCAAATACCGAAACTACATTGTGAAGCATTAACATCTTAGGAAACACCCATGCATTACAACCACAGGCTTTGTTCCTTTTAATAGTATGTATGTGTGCGAGTGTGTGTGGATGTGTACCAGTGTGTAAAGCACATCTTGGCCTAACCTCCAGCCTGCGTGTTACCCATGTACAATGATGTGCAATGAGTCTGAGCGGTAGATAAGGGCTTGTGTTTCTGTTTGCTTTGGGTAGTCAGACTCCTCTGGATTTTTCATGATTCATGCACACACACACACCTACAATTAGAAGCAGCAATCGTTGAAGTCCCACTTCTTACTGCACTACTGCTGAAATGTTGCTCCGATCTTGAAAGGAATTCTTAGGAAAAGTTTTTTTCTCTTTTCAGCCACCGCAGAGTGCAAGGAATGGTCTGACCATCAGCTGTTTGAAAGACATGAGTTTTGTGTTGTAGTATACCAGTTATGCTCCTCCACGTGACATTAAGGAAGAGAATGTGGTGATGCTGCAGTAAAAATGCAGTATGGTTTTAGGGCAGATGCAGAATGGGGGATTTCCACGATGGATACTACTCTAGTCCATTCAGCCCTAGCTGTTGTTCTGCACACATGCACATTTGTAAAATAGTTGCTTCAGTTTCCACTCATGTTAGTTTCATTGCACACACACACACACATAAACACGCTTTCTATCATTTGTCGTAAAGGGCCACTCCTCCTTTAGGTTAAAGGTTAATGCACATCATTGTGCTAGAGCAGCCAAAGCAAACATGGTGATGTGGGCCTGGGCTTGGTGCTCTGGCTCTGCCCCTCCCTTGGGCACTTGTATAAAACAGGGCATCCAGCAGTGATCAGTTCCCGACGTGCTCAGTAAATCTCCTGTTTCCGTCTGCCTGTCCATCTCAGTGACACTCGCCATGTCATTTGTTGCTCCTCCTGGCTATCAGCCTGTCTACGGCCCTGTAAGTATCTGACTGATTGCTGGTGATTTTTCAAGGGTATGATTGATGCTGTGGGTCAATGGGGATAACACCGCAAGGGTTAGGGGTTTAGCTACCACTGGGGAAAACATATGGACTTGTGATAGTATAAGGTGCTTTAGATACAAGTGTTTACCAAATGGCTTATATCGGGGTTCACAAGTTCATTCATTCATATCGAGGACCCCTAAGTAGATCCACATTAGACCACAGACACCATTCAATATGATTTAAGAGTTTTTCCCTATGGAACAAATCTGAGAAGAGTTTTGTTGTTATATATGACTCGGTACAGAATTCTATAACTGTATGTACTGTAGGTGAGGACCCCACTTTGTGAGCCACTGAGATTTGAAGTTACACTTTGCTTGTATCGTGTGGATTGAGAGGTTTTGTTTGTGCTGTACAGAGTATCCCCTATCTAGGGCCCATCTTTGGAGGCCTGAGGAATGGGATGTCTATCTACATCCAGGGGTCCATTCCTGAGGATATGACCAGGTGAGTGAGGGACTAACAACACCAAAGCTATTTTTCCAAGTATGTGATATTTATTAGCCACATTGTTAAATTTGGTGTCATATCCATAAACTCAGAAATACCTAAAGAACGATTTTCTGTCGTTTGCTCAATCGAACCAGAGTTGGTATTGCATAAATCTCCACCTGGAGGGTGAGTTCAAGAACACATTATATTTTCCTGGTAGGTAACAATGTAAATAGCATGTGATTGATGTCCACTGGGACATTCTTTGCCTCATACCATAACCTTTTGACACTTTTAAAGCCGAGGGTACACCTTGTGTAATCTCACACTGGGTGGAGTCTAAGCATTGTAAAATATCAAAGCAGACTATTGGCACACAGCTCTACTTTATCAATCATTTGTCCCTCCTGTTTTCAACCCAGTTCTAGTTGTGCTGACAAAGTAAAGCTAGCACTTTACCTTTACAGGCCATTAACAGACAAAGTAAATATCTGACTGTATCCTGACATCCATCCCTCTGTTTTTATAAGATCCTTGGGTTTTTCCACCTGCGCTGTTTGCATTTCCTCTCCTCTCTAAAACTAAACTAAACTAAACTAAACTAAACTCGGTGCTGTTGCTCTCGGCAGGTTCTTCATCAACCTGCTGTGCGGAGAGTCTGACGGCAGCGACATCGCACTCCACTTCAACCCTCGCTTCGACGGCTGGGACAAGGTGGTCTTCAACAGCTGCCAGGATGGATCCTGGCAGTCGGAGGAGAAGACACACGACATGCCCTTCAGCAAGGGCCAGGCCTTTGAAATGGTCATCATACCCGGTTCACAGGGCTACCAGGTCAGAGCAACGTGAGCTTGTCTAAGTGTTTTAACCACTTCAGAAGTGCCCCCCTCTTTCTGACCACAAGGGGAAAACGGGTAAAATGATGTACCCAAAATAAAAAGGTTACTGCTCTTAAACCCCTTTGACTACATACATGATCATGGTCTCTCCTGAAAGGTAAGACCTTGTAGTTTGTTCTCCAAGTGTCAGAATTACTGTAAGTATTACTGAAGCTACAGAAGCTCAAACACAGTAGAAATTGAAGACAAAAATGATAAGTTATTTTTAGAAACTGGAATCTAACCAATAACTATAATAAACATCATTGTAAATATACATTTGAGTAAGCATGTTGGTGCAAAGTTTTTCATTTATTCTTGCCATTTTTGCAACCAGACAGAGTACCTTGGACATTTTTGTGCTACTCGATATTTACAATGACTTCCCATGCTCTGGCCTATTCTGACATCCTACACTAAGGAGCGTTATTATAGACAATTCTCTGTTGATTGTTGTTTGTTTTGTTCCTTCTATAACAGCACTTTGTTTAGAGAAGTACTTTACATCTAGTGCATATATATTTCTATTCCAGATTAAAGTCAACGGACAAGATTTCTACACGTTTCCTCACCGGATCCCTGTGGAAAGAGTTTGCGCGCTGCAGATTGCAGGCGACGTTTCCATCCAGACAATAAACGTCATAGGGGTGAGGCGTCCGGTCCCTGAAGCTTTCAGATAAATGCTTTGGGCTTTGCAAGGGCAACGAAATTCAATGGGAAATTATTACACAAGAGGTTTAAATCATAAATCATGAACTGCTGATTGCTAACGTCTTTTGCTTTCGCGTCAGGGTGGTCGAGGTGGAATGAATAGGTATCCTGGAGCAATGGGAGTGAGTATATGTGAAATAAGATATGTGGAGAAAGAGAGAGAGAGATGGATGAGAAGAGAAAGAGAGAGAGAAAGAAAGGCAGAGAGAGAACTCACTTTTATATACTTGTAATGAGTCTCTTTTTGTTTTTAGGGTGGAATGGGAGGAGGAATGGGAGGAGGAATGGGAGGCGGAATGGGAGGAGGAATGGGAGGAGGAATGGGAGTAAGTATGGCATATGTTAACAAAAGCCCATTGATGGTTTTAGATTTGTCAAAAATGAAATAAGTGCAACATTAAACATGTTCTCCACTTTCAACAGGGGGGATATCCAGGAGGTGGCATGGGGGTAAGTCAGCATTGGTTTACTGTCTTTTTATGTAGCTGCCCTTGAATGTAATGGAAAATATAGTTGAATATAGTGAAATACACTGAATCCTTCTGTTTATTGACATCCAGGGAGGATACCCAGGTGGCATGGGAGGAGGCATGGGAGGTGGCATGGGAGGAGGCATGGGAGGCGGCATGGGAGGCGGCATGGGAGGAGGCATGGGGGTAAGACCTACTATGATTACTTCACTTTCTAACCTTCGTCGGGGTCCTGATCATGCTGACTGCGACTTTTTTGGGCATTTGTTTCTTCACAGGGTGGATATCCTGGAGGCATGGGAGGTGGCATGGGGGTGTGTACAATATGTTATCTCCACTGATTTGATTTTCCTTATTGTTTTGTACCACTGTGTCATCACAGTTTTTTGTCTTACCTGATCAGTTGTTTTTTGTATTTGTGCAATCAAACTAAACTAAATTAGTTGAGTGTGTGTGAGTCTATATGTCAGCTGTTTGGTTTCATCAGGATCTCTGATTGATTGCAGCGTCTAAGTTGAACAAATAAGTCTGATTTTTTTTGCCCCTATCAGGGAGGAGGAGGAGGGATGGGCTTCCCAGGATCAAACCTGCCGGTGAGGATACTGTATGGGCCAAATAACATAATAACATCATAACAAACTGTATGTACACATGTTATTTTGATATCTGACTTCTGTTAATCTTATTTTAGGGTATGGGTGGGCAACCAGTATACAACCCTGTAAGTAATGTGCACTACAATAAGTTTCTGTTATCCTTTCCTTTGGTATGTACCACACTTGTAGCATGTCCAGTACATGGTAAATGAACTGCTGAAATGTATTTGTTCATGGTACCGCAAGGTAGTTTAGTTGCAAGTGTCCATAAAAAAGATAATGAAATGAAAGATATAAAGATGAAAGAAAGATGAAAGTTAAATATCATCACGTCATGTCACGTCACGTCACGTCACGTCACGTCACGTCATCACATTGACTAACTTATGTTGTCTTATGTGTGTTTGAAGCCTGTCCCCTACTCCAACATGATCCCAGGAGGGATGTCCCCTAAGAGGACTATCATCATCAGAGGCATGGTGCCCTTTGGAGCAGACAGGTGTGTGTGTGTGTTGCGTGCATGTGTGCATGCACGCAAATGTGCATCCACATTTATGTGTGTGCATGGAAAACAACATACATGGATTTCTTCCCTTGGTCTCTGTGTTGCAGGATGAGTATCAACTTCATGGTGAGCAGATCACGGGAAATTGCCTTCCACATGAACCCCAGGGTGAGGGAGGGGATTGTAGTGAGAAACAGCATGACTGGAGGGAGCTGGGGCCAGGAGGAGAGGGAACTCAGCCTCAACCCCTTCATGGAGGGACAATACTTTGACGTAAGGCCAGCTTCATGTCTGTCATACCATAAATGAAGGGGGGTGTGCATGCTCTTTATTTTTCTATCCTTATAGTCTATTTTTCCTGTCATAATTTGCTCCCATCAAGTGTTGTCAATCATTCTGACTGACTATTGCCCAGCGGTGTCTACCATTTCCTGTTTTTGCTTCTTCTCAGATGTCGATTCGCTGCGGGAACCAGAGGTTTAAGGTGTTTGTGAACGGGCAGCACTTGTTTGACTTCTTCCACCGCTTCCAGCCCTTCAATCAGATCGACATGCTGGAGATAGACGGCGACGTGCAGATCTCCTACATCCACTTCTGAGACCACACGTCTCGGCACTGAACTCACAGATGTGACATTTCAGGCCCTCCTGAATTCTTCCCAGATCCTTTCTCAACCTGCTATGTGAACATACGCCTCCCCTGGACAAGATGTTACCTCACCATCAGCTGTATTGTTCAGACCCTGTTAAAGTGAAGGAATAAACTGCTTAATAGTAGATGAGATTGGTAACGATGGTAACACACAGAGCACATTCACGAACAAACACATTTATTTCATATACAAAATACTGCAGGTAGAAAAATTCTGTTTACAAATCATGGCAGTGACAATATAAATGTAACTGTAGCACAGTCTCCTCCCAGTTCAACACACTGTCTACAGAACAGGGAGAATCAAAAATCGTACACACATCTACAGAAGTACACAATACTGGCTCTCTGAAGGCACTTTGTAACGTTGTAAAGTTGTAAAAGCAGGCTGAGCGTGATCATGACAGAAGGATTTCAGAATCTACTGGAATCTGCTTAGAAGATCAGTTTGTCTTTTTGTTCATAAACATTCTCTTCAAGACCAAAAGGTTTCCATACACACAGCTTGGTGCAATACGGTTTGAGTATCTGCAGACCAAATGACGCCAGTGCCTCAGTCTCAGCACCACTTGCTGTGGTTCATACACAATGCAGGACTAATACTCACTGCATTGAATTAAACATATACAGTACCAAAGGCAATGCAAGAAATGTACACTATATCCTAGCAAGGAATTTCAGTACTGCTAAGGGTAGAACATACCACCGTGCCTGATAGGAACTAAGTACCATTGATTTATACAACTGAGAAACACAGCACCTAACATAACCCAATCTTGTTCCCCTTCCAAAATGTGTGTTGGAATCTGCTCAAGTCCATCCCAATGAGAAATGCATAAACTAAAGGAAATATATATAAAAAATAAGTGCATGCATGATGCGAAGTTACAGCTGGTGAACTTTCCCAAAGCAGAGGACTGGATCTGGTCCTGTTTTCCCTTCGGTTCTCAGCTGCTGCTGCTCTCTCTCTCTACGGGTAACAGACCTCTATTTACAGTGCTTAACCTCTTGAAACAAAAATATCTCTGAATAAAAGAAAGCCACAGCGGCAGGATGATGTCACACGACAGAGGTTAGTCATGTTTCCCAGCCTCCCTCTCGCTCCGTTATGGAAAACAGTCCACAGAATGGAGTTAATGCCCCTGCAACACTTCAACAGGCCTCCCAGTCTACAGGCTGTCGACTGACTAGGGACGTACGAAAAGTGATTAAAAACAACATGAAAAAGCGTAAAAGATATACAAAATATAAACAGACATGGATATAAAATGCATGTTAACATTAGTGCAAAGGGTGTACAAATAAAAACAGCGACAAAAAAAAAATCATACAAAATGTATAATAACACTGTGCTTGAGCCAGAAGAACAAGGCGAGGCGTGAGGCCCACGGTTGGCCTGGGTAACTCCACCATGCCTATTACCACCGTAACTCAGTCTTTCCCTACCACCTCGGACTACCCAATCATATGTACCTTGTTGATGCAACCAGACGTGACTAGTACCTTTTGTCCCTGTTGAGCTACAGTCTCCTGAGTTACGACAAAGATGGGAAGGTGGAGAAGCTTTGAGTGTCTGGACCAGAGATGTAGATGGTTGGATCAGTTGTCTGGCCTTTAGTGAGTAGAAAGTTGTGTGAACTAGGTGCTTGATGTAAATGTTATCAAACCATGAGACATTGTCCGCCCATTGTCCATATGATGGAGCTGATCCTCCCTGACCACAGCTACATAAAAACTGTGTGGAAAACCTGCAAAGGAATTTCTTTGCACATTTTCTATAATCATTTGATTGTTCAATTATGCTTTTTGTAAATTGACTCTTCGTTTTAAGGCCTCATGTAACCCAGAGTTTCCCCTACCGTTGAAGAGGTGCAGAGAGATTCAGTGTCCCGTGATGGTCTTAATGCTGTTTCAGAGGCTTCCCCACCCTGACGAGAATAAAATCCTGGGGGAAAAACACTGAATACTTGTAATTTTTTGGCTTGAAAATGCTCAAATTTAAAGTTCACTCTGACAATATTGGTATCAGCTTTCAAAACCCTGATACAAACAGCATTGTGTTCACCTGACGATACCTTCAGTGAAAGAGACACTACTCCCTCCCTCTGAGTTCCCACCAGTCCTCCAGTTACTTATGCTATAAATTACATAGAAGCAGGAGGCGCCTCCATCCAAATAATATTCTACAGCCGGCATGTGTCCTCTGCGTCAACGCTACACTCACTGGAAAGTTCAAGCTCCTGAGTTTGTTCACCAGTTTGTACAGTTGTATACACACTATGGCAGTGTCTGAGCTGGTTTCATGGAAACATTGGATTTCTAGCTTCATCACATAGCAGAAATCACTACATTGCGTGCAGGTGTTTGGGTAGAGGTGGTGTATTATTGCTATATTGGGTATTTCTCTGATTGTGCTGCAGTGTATGTGGGCGACAGCTAATATGTGCTCTGAAATGTCACTGACAGTTGATGGTCAGTAATGGTTCTCCTGCTACAGCGATCACCCATTCAATTTTACACTCACTTTGATATGTGCTCATTTTAGAGGAAGAGTATAATCTCATTCCTTCACTTCCTTGGGGCATGTGTGTGTGTGTGTGTGTGTGTGTGTGTGTGTATTTGTGCAAAATGTATGTAGGGGCACACTGAGTTCGTTACTCAGTACCAAGAGGTGGGGTCTAGTTCTCTGACTGGGGTGAAAGGATGGCACAAATTGGCAGCGACCAGTCTCCTCTCAGAGTCTTTTTAACAGTGGCCGGAGCCGAGTCCTCAATGCCAGGGCACTTTCCTGGAGCCGGCGCCCTCCCTGTCCTCCAGCATCTCTACAGTTGGGGTGGGGGTGGGTGTGGAGCGGCAGGAGGGCTGCAGAGGCAGCGTGGCTGTGGACGAGGACACTGGCATGTCCAGGCTCTCTAAGGAGTCAGAGAGGGCTCGGTTGGTCTCGTGTTGGGGGCAGAGGACGTAGCGGTTGGGGTGGTGGACCTCCACTGTGGTCACAGAGTCCAGGCCCTTCAGGCAGAGAGGGGAGGGTCCGCCAACAGGGTCGCGGCCCCCGACGGCCCCGAGCTCTGAGGAAGACTCCTCCATGTTGACGTACAAGATTTCGTCGGGGTCCTGAGGGTCCGGCAGCTCCTCGAGGGCCTTT
>OOFE01011016.1:19813-31868 GCA_900323365.1 Monocentris japonica
ACCAAGTTTGTAGAGCCTCCACACTGTTTTCAACTTCCCTTCCCATCCACCCCCACTTTCTCCGCCTCTTTTCCTCTTTTCTGACCCCCCATTCTTGCTGTCTGAATTGTCTGTCTGGCTCTATTAGACTAAGCAGACAGAGATGCTTGTTATAAATATTTACCCCCTCCCCCCCTCTCGCCCCTCTTCCTTTTCCTCTCCCTCACTGGTCCCCTCTTCTCTTTTTTCTCCTCCTTCCTTTTTTTCTTGAGATTCACAGGAAGGGAACTATCAGGTTCACAGAGGAACAGAGCGACAGAGAGAACGAGAAGTCCTGTAGTCGGAAAAACACCATGAGCTCACTTCCACTGTCACCGTGTCATTATGTGCCACAGTGAGAGGTCACATCGGGGGTGTTTATAGGTTAGTGTGCACACAGCCCATCATTACTTACCTCTGGATTTCAGTTCCTCCCTTTCTGTGTGAGAAGAAAAACAGGGTTTAAGTCAATATTTTGACTTTGATTTCAAGAGAAAAATAACTTTTTTTTTTCCTACAACGACTAAAATAACATCTATTTATGAAGAGACACCCGACACCTCCTCGTAGAAATTGATTTTCTTTTCGCCCCACAATTGCTTGTTTTGTTTTTCTTTCTGTTTTATTGTAATCTTGGTTGTGTGATTTTAATGTAAAGCGTCTTTGAGTACCTAGAAAAGCGCCATACAAATAAAATGTATTATTATTATTATTAAAAGACATTTTCTTACAAAATAGAAACTATATCAGGCTGCAGTTCTTTTTTGAAATGGATGCATACTGTTTTGTTAAAGCCTAGAGTTTTTCTTCATTCAGCAGTAGTTTATACCATGCTGCTCTTTCTCTCCATCCTGGCCCTGTTCATGTCACTCACCAGGAGCAATAAGGGTCAGAGTCTGTATGGGGGTCCAGGGTCCTTGACCCGCCCCTGTATAGGCACACACCCGAAAGGACACATTGGACAAGGGGGCAGACAGATTGATTGACAGCTCTGTGTCCAATCCAGTATCCACTACAACCTGTCAAGAGAAAGAGGTAGATGATCAGGATTGAGCAGATTGTAGTTTTAGTTACACACATATTTCAAATATTTCATAGCACCACTCTGGAGGAGGAAAGAATCGTGTTATTTGAGTTAACAGAGGTTGAGGTTTAACTCAACCAGTGAGATTATGGACGCAGTCACACGTATAGTTTGTTCTCTTTGTTCTGAACCATAGTTGCAATGCTCACTTTGTTGCATTTTTGTATTTGGTTCATTTTGGTTCACGCTGCCCAATACAAGTATATAAATACAAAAGTCACATGACTCACTAGCAGCTTGTTTATTGGACTGAGTTTTGGTAACCTGTCATCCTGCCTGGTTACAGATTTTGGTGACTAAACATAATGGACTAGTTTGTGCTCTTTGCTGTAACGTCCCTTCTCTGGGTCCCTTCTTGGGTTTGTTTCCTGTAATTGATAACAAACCGAACCGCAATACAGCCACCTGCATTTTCAGGTGGTGCAGTTATTTGGTGTGTGTGTGTGTGTGTGTGTGTGTGTGTAAGTCATCCAGACTGACCTGCTCCATGTTGGGGGTGTTGTACTCCAGCATGTAGCCCTGCAGATCTCCATTCGGCTTCCCAGGAGGCTCCTCCCACATCACCAGCACCTCTGTCCCGTTTAGCACCGCAGTCACGTTAACAGGGGGGCTGTCCGGCACTGAAACACACAGCAGCACGGAGGTCACACACCAACGGCTATTTCCACCATTTCACATTTCACATACACGCATTTTCCATCCTTTCTGTTTTAGTTATCAGGGTAGGGTTAGCATGAGCAGCTCAGGGCGTGGCGGTGGGTCAAAGGATTTTAGGTTTGAGTGAGGAGCCGGTAATGCTGCAATAGCAGGCCCTGGGGCCAGGGGCCAGTGGGCTGGGGGTTAGCCAGGCGTGTGTTGTTTTGACAGCCTGGAGCCTCTAGGGTGTGGATAACAGCTGGAAGGAGAAGGATGTCAGAGAATGTGGAGAATTCGGTTTTATTAGGGTAAAAAAAGGCTAGTTAAGATGAGGCGATTCAGCTGAGTTCAGGAGCCATAGCACTCCCTCTCTCTCTCTCAGCATGGATGAACACAGATGAGCACATACTGAGGCCTTATACTCTGTCTCTGTCTCTCCCTTCTTCTCTGTCCTCCCCCGTCTACTGCTTGCCTTTTTCTTTTTCTCACCCTTTGGACCAGAGAGTGAAAAAAAGGCTGTTGGCAGCAGAAAAAGCCCAGTGGAGAGAAAAACTAGCAGAATAACATGCTAGAAATAGTGTGAGGAATGTGTGCGCGTGTGGGTGCGTGTGTGTGTGTGTGTGTGTATGTGTGTGTGTGTGAGAGAGAGAGAGAGCGAGAGAGAGAGCGATAGTGCAGACATCCAAGAACCTTTCACAAGGAGACAACAGTGCTTATTTCCTTTGTTGCAGTTTGAGTTAAGGCTCTCTTTGTCTTTGCTTTTCGCTCTCTCTACAAGCTTACAAAGCACACACAGTCACACACAGTCACACACAGTCACACACACACACACACACAGACATCGAGTCAGTGTGAGTTGGGGAAACATGGCCCAGCCTATGGATGATGTTATCAGGAAGCGTTTGGCGGCTGATTGTTTCCATATGTGTTCCTGCTCCGACTGCCAGCGGCAACAACAACAACCTCGGTGTCTGTGCGTCCCACCAGTGCGCCTCCACCTACGCCCCGCAACCCATCCCTCTCTTTTCCTACCTCCTTCTCTACCTCTTCGATGTCTCTTTTAGCCTACATCGCTCCCGTTTTCCCTTTCTCCCCTCCCCTCGCCATCTCTTTGTCTCTCACCCTCGTTCAGCATGACTACATCTCCCTCTTTCCAAGTTTTCTTCCCTTGCTGCCTTCTCCATCTTCTAATGTCTCTGTCTTTTTCATGCGAGGAACGGAGCCACGAGTTCAAGCGAACAAAGATGTTAATTGTTGGTGTAAAACACAAGGAGAAAAAGATGGTCCAGTTGTGAGATGTGGGACATTTTGGGAGGAAAAGTGAAAGAGAGATGTGCGCCGATCTCTTTGTCACAAATGCAGAAACAAGAACTATAAAGAAAAAAGTCTCGCTGTCTATCCACATTAAAGCAACCCAGACTTGGCATGAAGCTCAGAAACACTTTTCAGCCACAACAGTGAAGATTAACATCTGCAAGCATGGCAGACTACTGTTTCATATCCTGTTGCACGCTGTTATTGATGAAGCAGCGTCAAATATCCAGTCTTGGAGCGTTTGGGAGCAGGGCTATCCCTCTATTTCTGTCTGGGCCTCATCTGTCCCTCTGAGTCAGTCTGTCTCTGCTAGGGTCAGCTCGAGGATGGAAAGGAGTCGTCTTTAAGCCAGAACTCTGAGTCACATCCCTGGGATCTGGGTTCACCAAGTGTTCTCCATAAATAAAAACAAGCTCAGCGCTGCAAGGGAAACAGCTTTCCCAGATCAGTCACAGCAGAAATGTCCATGTCATCAAAAACGTCAACATCCACCTCTTTCGTATTAAGACGGAGCAGACTGTTTTCCTTAACGTCTCTCAACATTGAGAGTGTTGTTGAATGCACGTGGTTCCATTCTTTAGTGGTTATTAAATGGAATTGAATGTGTGTGTGTTGCGCCACGTCGTCGTGACTCACTTCCAAGTCCCGAGCATCTAGAGGAGTGTGGATGTCCCGCAATTCTGGAGAAATTCAGGCATCATGCTCAACTGAAGTAAAGTCAACTGAAGTAAAATTGACCCTGATGGAGACGTTAGTTATAATCTTGCTATGACTTTTAACAAGGTGGAGCCACTCTTTTCTTCTTCCGTTGAGCTCACCAGTCAGTCCCTCTGTAGCCATTTTGGGTGCTTTACCTCAGTCCAGTATGTTAACCTATGTGTTAACTGTGTTAAAGTACACAATAATGTAAGTGTTCATGTTTCCAAGTACTTATTACTGTGTAAGCAATACTTTTACGTAGGTTAACATGAAGCTTAATACACTGGTTTCCCTCATCTTGTTTGTTGTTATTGAGTTATTGCATTGTATTGTAAGAAAAGAAAGCATGTGTCAAGTATAATAATATCATTGCAGCTTTAGGATTAGGAGTGCGACACGGGTCGTCTCGCTTCCTCTCCCCCCACCTTGGCCTTTCCTCTTCTTTCTCTCTCTCGTCCTCCGGGGAAAAAAGTGGGCTTTGGGAAAATAGCAAAATGCATGTTTTTTCAAAGCCCCCATCCCCCATTTCCCTGCTCTTCCATCCCTTTCCTACACCCACCATCATCCCTCTCTTTCGTTTTTTCCCACAGTGCCTAGCTGTGTGTGTGTGTGTGTGTGTGTGTGTGTATGTCATTCCTCCTTTTCCCCTCTGGAAAGTGGAATCACAGGTCATCTGGGGTCAAAAAAAATTAAAGGAGCAGGAGGCGACTTGAAAGACGGGAACCAGAGAAAGAGCGGTTTCTGCTTGTTTGGAGATGCAGGAAATACATTCCTCCGTAGTGTTTGCAGGATTTGGGAGTAACAGAGGGAAAGGCATAGTGCAAGAAAGAGAGAGAGGGAAGGGGGAGACACTAAAAGAGAAGAAGTCTGCCCAGTCTACTTGGGAAAGGGAGGATGGGATGCAAGATGAAAAGAGCTGGGCAGGAGGAGAGTCTCTAAAATGAGATAATAACCTTGAGAAGCCTCAGACGTTTGTGCCAGAAAGAAACAAGTCAAGGATACTAGAGCACGTATCTGCACCACTGATAAATGAGACACAAATGGAGAGCTTGTCACTGAGAGAACAGAGAAAGACGTGGAAAATATGGCCAAGCTGTCTTCACTCTCCGTTTACCCCCCTCCCTCCCTTTGACCTCCGCCGCTACTTAAACTATCTTTGACTGCCAGCTCGGCCTTATCGTCTCTCTCATTTCTCACCCTTTGAGCCATTACTCAGAGGACAGAGACAGCTGCCAGACCTACAATGAAAAAATATTGACTGAAAGGGAATTATATCATTTGGCAAAACAGAGTAAATTTCCACTGAAGCGAAAGAAAGATTGCTACAATTTTGTCAAATGAAGAACAGAAAGTTTTGTTTTCGGAAAAGGAGAAATCCTGAATGTGGCCGGTGCGTCTCAAAACTACTTTTTTCCTTCTCCATTACAGCGTTTAAAGCAGTGCTACTTCTCTCTCCTGTTTGTGAGAAACGCTGTGTTGAAATATTAAATATTTTCACACTGTAAGCAACTTCCATTATGGAAAGCCCCGTCATCCCTCCCATGGCATATCTCCTCGCTCAGTATACACTTTTTCCACTCCTATTCATCCAGGGTTAGAGGCAGCATGAGCTGGCATGGAAAATCCCACCTCAGTTTAAACTCAACACACTGCAGCCTAGCATTACAGCTTGGACAGAGTGCTGCGATCCTAACTGAAGCCTTTCAGGAGAATTTACCATCCTCCCTCCCTCCCTATCCCCCTCTCCGTCTCCACCTACTCTCTCCCTTCTCCACCACCCCTGTTTCTACCGCAACAGTTTACATTTGAAACCGGGTTGTAAATTGAAGGAGGTACAGTGACTAGTGTCTGGCATCTTTCATAAACACAGACTTAAAGGGGCACAGGAAGGAGTACTATGATTCACAGTACACTGTAATACGAATCTCTGTTTCCTGATCATCATTCCTTCCCTATAGGCCTTGACTCACTTAGAGAGGGCAATACAGACGCAATACAGAGCATTAAGTTCACCTCATAGCAGGGGCTCGGGGCAAAATGCCCTTGAATGTTCATGAAACGCCAGTGAAATTAAAAATCAGTGGGAAAAAACGCCCCTGACAATAAGGAGTACCTAATGAGTGTTTTACGCTGGGCAAATCTTTTTTGTCAAGTTGCCAAACTGTAGGTGACCTCTGGGAGCCCATGACCGGGGGATTCTTTCCAATGCATTCTGGGCAAGAAACACGGAGTAGTTTTTGATCAGAAAACAACCGAGTACGCAGCCTGAAGAAGTAGAAAATGTTGGCACCACGCAGCCAGCGGTAGAAGAAAATACCAACTCCACACAAACCACTGTGTTAACGACAAATAAATCTACCAATATTGTAAAAACAATCGAGGGGTGGAAGATGGACTGGTTGATCACGGGTCAAAAAATGCCCTCTGAAAACAACTTCATCTGTTACCCTGCCTCATAGCAGTCAGTGCTGAGCTACAACTCTTTAATAACAAGGGCAGCCAGCAGGACGGGCCTGCACTAGTTACTGTACACAGTAGGAGTGGGAGGAGGCCTGAACTTGGACCTCCAGCAGTAGCCAGATAACTCAGCCCCAGCCTTGACCCACTTCAGAGGCAGTGATCCCATGCACACACACACAAGACATCCAGGGTGAAAACAAACGTTTCCTCACTTGGAAGGCTCTTACCTCCTTCTTTGGTCCTTAGCTCCACCCAGGGGGTCCAGGCAGAGGGCCCCTGGCTGCTGTGACAGGCCACTCTGACTGCATAGGGGCTGTGGGGCTCCAGGTCCCCGATGAGGTGGGTGGCTGGGGGGACGTTCACGTTCTGGTTGTGGATCATCTCATCAGGGCCTGTGGTGAAAGACTCTCCTGAACGCTTGGCCTGAAACATTGAGGTAATAAATGTCCAAATTACAACCAGAGGATTTGTTGTATAGCTTAACGGTCCTACATGTAGCATTTAAACACATCACTAGACCAGCAGCCTCTACCGGCCTCTACACTGCATTTATATTGTGTACCCCAAAGGTCAGGTTTCATGGGAAATCTGCTGGATTGCTTTACGGCACAAAACAGGAAGAGGGCGCTGTTCTTCCAGCGCTAACGGAGCTAAAGCTAAAGACTTTCTGGCAACGGCAGCTGGTGGAAGGAGAGAAAGTCCGACAGAATGAAGACTTGAGTGGTTCCTACTCTGGCTGGCACCCAGGAGACGTAGCACTGCTCTTCCAACATGTTTATCCTCTTCAGAAAAGCGAAAGAGAACACAAACACAACGCCTGGGAGGAGGACAAGTAGCGACATCCTCTTTGAGACAGAAGGCAACAGGGAACCAGCAGCACTGTCAACACCACTGGCGTGAGACAGAGGCTGCCAATCGTCTCCACCATGGTCTAAAAACGCTACATAGCACCCTTAAAACATTTTCTGTCACAGTATGTAAACTGGTCCTGTCTGGTCCTATGTCCTTGAGCCCTCAGCTGACTGGATATTCACCCACCTGAATTTGGCAGCTAGGGGGCAATCCATCCTCTCATTCTGCCCATAGACTCCCTTCAAATGAGATTGGCCCCTAACAGAGGACTGACACTAAATGTTTGATCAGTGGTTACCAGTGGTAATGAGGGACACGCCACCATGTTGGAGGAGTGAGAACATCAGGAAACACTGCAACGCTATCGCCTCTTGCACCTTCCTCCTGGACAAAACACAGCAATGTCTGTGCGGTGGTGGGGTCTGTGCCTTCATAGCCACTGGTAACCACTCTCCACATGTTCAGTAACAGGCCTCTATTGAGACATACAGCAGTGTCCAGGCTCATCCCACTCACAGCCTGAGGTTCAAACTCTTTGTTGCCTTTTATTTGCTAGTTGGAAAGTCCGTGGATTGCCTGTGAAAGGAAGAAAAACAGTGGATATCCTCAAGGCTTTTAAATTTGACAGGAAATGAGCAACTAATTGATCGTTACAGCCCTCACCATACGCTGATTATCATACGTTTCAATCAGATCCTCTTCCTCCGTGAACGGCGGCGGGTCCTTACTGTCTTTCCGCAGAGAAAGCTGAGCACAAGCAAAGAGATGTTTTGAGGAAAAGTGACTCAGACACTTTTCAGAACTGTCGTAATATCCGAAAGCCTGCAACGTCCGCCACTGTCCCAGCCCTTACCCTTTCAGTGACCACGTCCTGTCTATTTTCATTGGCTGTCTCTAGTTTGATGAAGAGGATGGCATCATGGACGGAGATAAAGAGGAGGTCTCTCGTCACAGTTTCGTCAAAGAAGGTCAAAGCTTCCATTTTCTGCACAATTTCATCTGCAATATCAAAAGACAAGGATGTACTGTATGCAAGCGAGGGAGAGGCGGGGATAGAAAGCAGTGACAGTGAGAAACCAGTAGCAGAATGGCAACACAACACTGATCATTCATTAACAACCTAAACAGTACCAGCACAGCCTGCGATGTAAACGCTGACTCCGATGCGCAACAACTCTTTGATGACCTGTTGAGGACAGGAGATAGGGTGGATTCATTTGAAGTCTCTTTAAACCACAGATATAAAGACAAAATAGAAGAAGTAAAGGGTTACTTTTAGGTTTATCAACTTTCCCTCAAGATGCCTCACCTACTTCTATGTCAGTTAGTTATTTCCTACATTTCCCAGAATGCCTTTCTACGAGAACAGGCATGAATTTGTTCCATTCAGCTGTAGGTTATCGGATAGGTTAAAGTGAAAACACAACATGTCTTGTGGCATTCTATCTTGGCTACTGTCTGTGGAGAAATTGGTCTCTCCTCTTCTCCGATGGATTTCTCCCTGATCATCGGTCTAGAAAGAAGCTAGAAAGGTTTCTGAGGGGCTAAATGTTGGAAAATGTTTTCGGGTGGATTTTTCCGTTAAACTCACAAAGCCTGACGGCACTAAACACACACAGGCTGAGGTAAACGCCATTTCCTAATGCTGAGATGCTGTTACAGTAAAGATTGCTGCTAGTATAAATGACGCACATTATATATGAAATATTAAAGCTGTTACACAAGTAATAGAATCAGCTGTGTGAAACTGAACCCACCAGTCGTAGGCACTTGACAGCCACAACGTCCAGGAAGGAAACAGCTGAGAAGTCCAGAACCAGGCTGTGGATGTGGACCTTCGGTACCGTCACCTTGACAGGCAGCTCCGAGGCCCAATCCACATGCACCTCCATCTCAGCGGGGGACCAATCCCCTTCCTCAACCTGTCTGAAGTCCTGCCCACTGTCCCGCTCACTTTCAAATCCTTTGTTCTCAACACCAAGAGCCACCTCAGAGACAACCTCTCCTGTCTGTGGGATAAGACACACAGCCTGCTGGAAAACACTGAGATGACGATGATTGGATTTGATACGAAGATGTAATCTGATTACCTCTGTAGCCTTGAGTTTTCCTTTCTTTATAAGTTTGTGGATCTTTTTCAGAGCTTTATTCCTCTTCTTGAACACCCTGACAGCATCAAACCCCACCT
Organism: Monocentris japonica; assembly: GCA_900323365.1. Classification (NCBI taxonomy): domain Eukaryota; kingdom Metazoa; phylum Chordata; class Actinopteri; order Trachichthyiformes; family Monocentridae; genus Monocentris; species Monocentris japonica. Next base: position 29,065 of record OOFE01011016.1, read on the forward strand.
GCAGGCCAGCAGAAGACACTCGTGTAAGTTTGATGCAGTTCTACAACATAAAGACAGTATGAGCATGCATCGTAAGTGCACTCACTGTGGCTCTCAGTCGCTCTTTGAAGTAGTCAATGTTGGCAAAGTAGATGGGAGAGTTGCACTTGAAAATCTTAATCCCGGGAATCTCTGCAATCTAATTGCTGGATCAATCAATACTTCACATTAACGTATCAACCATCAGATGTAATTAAGCGTTGTGTTAAAAGAAAACGGGATCTTACATTTTTGTAGTCTTTCACGTTCCTGTAAATGTTTGTGCCAGGTACGTTTCCCAGTGTGGAGCATGCGGGACTATGGATGGACGAAGGGAAGCATTCTTTATTTCTCTACATCATCCTTAACTGGCTTATCTCATCTGGCCCAAAGCAATAATATGAAACCTCATGCTGTAATGTTCCAATGTTCCATGATACGTTGCGGAAGAAATTGTTCCTGAAATTTTCAAGGTTAATTGTTCTGCTACACACAAAACTAAAGGGCTTCATGAACTTTGCAACACGTCATTCACATGATAGAGTCTTTTTTTATAGACTCGGGGCTCTTATCTTGAGAATGGTAAATGATGCTTGACCATAAAATTGTATAATGCAATGCATTGCTTATCCTGGGACTCATGCAAGCAATGGCCACAACATGGATAAGGATTCAACAGGAGAACGTATCGGAATAGAAACTTGTTGTGGAGTGGATGGAGAAAGGTTACAAGCAGTTATGATGGACATGCCGCCATGTTGGAGAAGTGACAACAAAAGGAGAGACTGTAATGTTACCACCTCTTCCTCCCTGATTGCAGCGGTGGGGCGTTCAACTCGTACTATAAAAGGGGGGGAAAGTTCGAGTAGGAAGAGGTGGTAACGTTACAATCTCTCCTTTGGTTGTCACTCCTCCAACATGGTGGCGTCCCTCGCTACTGGTAACCACTCTTTGATTCAACGGCAGGTCGTCATCTGAAGAGGCACTACTGATAAAAATACTAACAGAAAGAATCCAGAATGCTGTTTAGATTGTGGCACAACACAGTAGATACTATGGAGTAAAGATCGATAGTATTGCCGTCTATTTTTACTCACAACTGAGTCCTGACCACAACAGTTCCCATCTCAAACACCAGGCCAGCCAGCAGCCCCACGTCCAGCCCCAGCACCACCGACGCCAGGCAGGTTGCCAGCCAGATGAACTGAGGGAACAAGTTTCACCATCAGCTGAGGTGACATGACATCCAACCAGCCAGGGGTGTAAAAAGTACCCAGAAATTCTACTTAAGTTAAAGTATGGGTACTGGTTCAAAATCTTACTCAATTACAAGTCAAAGTATCTCGTTAAAAATACACTTGAGTAAAAGTCAAAAAGTTTCTACTTTTAAATGTACTCAAGTATTAAAAAGTAACTTTCTTATTTTTGCCATGGATAGATGCTGAAATTAAATAACAGAGGAGATGTTTTTGCATTAAAATTACTTAAATGCACTTTTATGAATTTGAAAAAACTTGTTGAGGTAAACTAACATGGACAGCATTCACACCACAGCGTCCAGTTTTAAGTTGGCCAAACTACAGCCTTGTAAAAACTTAAGGGATGGTTCAGTTTTTTTACACTTGGGTTCAATATCGCAAATCCAAGGTTCTTGCCAAAGACTTGAAAAGCATTTAAATCGGCACTACGGTTACTGAAGATGTCCACTGGAAGCTTGTTAGCATTTTGTAGCAATGCTAGTGGAACCGAATGGGTTCAGCTAGCCAGTATTTACCAAACCAGATACTGGCTAGCTGACCCCATTCACCATCGTCCTCATCACTTGTAACGTTAGTGGCCATCTTCTGTAGCTTCATATTATGATGAGGTGTCTATAATCAAAGATCCCCAAAGATCCCCAAAGATCCCCAAAGATCCCCAAAGATCCCCAAGGACCAATCAGCAAGGGTCTGGGTTAATTTTCCACACATCACTATGTTCACAAGCTGTCATGGCCTCATTCTGCAGTTGGTCTTGTGGTAACTCTTCAGGTGGCGAGCTTATTGTCTCCTGTGTTTTATTCTTATGTATGTACACTACTGTGATGAAAACCTCGTACGACGCCCAGCTGGGTATTTTGCAGCCATAATCAGTGTAAAGGTCACCCTGCTTGCTGTATTACTGCATCATTGAACTTACTTAGCGTGCAGTTATGTGCTTGCATCTTAAAAGATGCTACTTGTAGCACTTTAACATCAATAAATCATGATGTTTAAAATGGCTACACCTTCAGACAAGGCTTCTGCTCCACAGGATGGGTGAATAAAACTCACACAGTCGGCTCTGTTCTGTCTCCACAGTCTGGGAACTTCAGCCACTTGCAGGAACATTCCTTTCAGGTTAGCGATGACGATGGCTGCCAACACCGACTGTGGAACCAACAGAAACTAAGGTTTGACTTCCAGTAACCTGCATAATACATAAGTACAAATGCACCCATGTCAATGTGTGTGTGCCAAAATTAACAAATGTGTGTGTGTGTGTGTGTGTGTATCAAGTAAACACATGCCCAATAGTGCATACATACACACACATGCATTCTGGTCAAGCTCGGCTACTGCATTGCGTTCTGGTCTATCTTGGCTACTGTCGGTGGAGAAATTGGTCTCTCTCCTCTCCTCCGATGGATTTCTCCTGTATGATTGTTGATCGTCGGTCTAGAAAGAAGCCCTTGCTCTTTGATTTTGATTGGCTGACACCAAAACCTGATGGTTACCGTTGATGTTTTAGATCCATGAAACATTTTC
>OOFE01011018.1:0-13272 GCA_900323365.1 Monocentris japonica
GGAGGGGGGGGGGGCTTGAAACAACTAGTCTTTCCTCATCTGATTTGACCTGGTGTAGATCTTCTCCCAGATAATTAAGACCTGCTGAGTAATGACGTGGACAATAATGCTGTTTCATGAACGATATACATGTTTATGATGGCGAGGCGTAGATAGTGGCTGCTGCGCCGTTGACAGGAAGATTGATGCCGTGGCCTCGATCGGATCTCTCCAGTGACGGGACACTGCCGATTGCTCTGCTGCCCATATTCATTAGGCCACTGTCATCGGCTTTTGTGTGTAATGACATACTTATGTATAACTTACAGGCGCATCCCAAGGCAGAAGTGGCAAACGTGCAGGAAAGGAACGAATGGGTTTCTTGGCACGAGGCATAAAGGGTTCACATAGGTTTCAACTAACTCAACGCATTTTTATTCCTCTTTCTCTCTGTCTCTCCCTTTCTTTCGATCTCTCTAACTCACACATATATGCTCACACACTAACTCACTAACTAACGCAAGTATGTGTACTTGCGCATGTAACTGTATGTGTATGCACATTTATCTCAGCGGTCTACTGTAACAAATGAGGTGTCGGTGTGTGTTCTGGTGGTGGTGGTGATTGGTGGACTAGACAGGAGTGACAGTGGGCTTTAAGCTTGTATGCACAGAAAGCCATGTGAGACCAATAGACACCACAGTGATGCACTGTAAAAAGGGAGGTTTGTGTGTGCATGACAGCACACACAAAGTGCGACAGCATGCACTTAGGCACCTCTGTGCAGATATGTATGTGGATGAACAGGCATGGGCTGCATGAGACAGCTGTGTGTGTATAAGGGTTGCATGCTTTAATTTCAAAAAGAATAAAACAACTCCTCTCCACCATGGTCCTCACCCTTCTATCTCCCACCACCCCTCCCCAGCCCAACCCAGCAGAGCCTGTAGCACTCCAGCCAGTTTGATTACATTTCTGATTAGAGTTGTTGCCAAGCGGCGGTGAATTATGCCTGAGCTGTTACCTTGCTGTAGCTGCTGGGGGATTGAGGCAGCTAGGCTGCGTTCGTCCCACTACCATTGACCTTGGAGGTCACTCACAGGAAGGAGACATTCATCACTCTGACACATGGATGCTGTGGGGAGGAGAGGTGTGGAGTGTACGTGCTTATGTGTGTGTGTGTGTGTGTGTGTGTAGCAACCAGCAACCCCCATACTACACTATTATTCCCACCAACACTTCTGTGCACCTAGTAGGGCAAAAGCACCGGTTGGACTGCAGCGCAGGATGTGCAACGCATACATGTTTTCTTATTGTATTGAACTACTACTGCTTTTAAATTCCTTATTAATGTAAATGGGCTCATGACATGATGGTTTTAAAGACACAGGCATGAAAAAGGGTTCTTCCCCCTCTCTCTGCCTCTTTCTTTCTCCCTAGTCTCTTTGTCTCTTTCTGTTTCTCTCCTGCTTTCTGTGCCATGCCGTTGTAGCCCAAGTATCTATTTGCTCAGTAGAAAAGGCTCATTATATTACAGCAGATTGATATCGCTACCCCCCAAGGACTTCAATCTCATCTCAGATGAAAAAAGAAACAATCATGGCTGCTGGCAGGGCCACATTTTAGCGCTTAGCACTATAGCCTGCTTGTCCCCCTCCACCCCCACCCCAAACAACACAGTGACCTTGGCAGGTGGAGTCAGCAATGTGATGTGCTGTCTGAGGAATGGCAGACAGACAAGGCCTCGATGGCATGTCACTATGCTCTTCCTCACTCTGTCTGTTCTCCCTGGCACATATGCTATACTTCATGTGTGTGTGTGTGGGCGTGCTTACCAGAGCATATATTCAGGTTTAATTTTTGGTTTGCCTGACTTGAAAGCAGGGGTCCTCTGGAGATGGACTTGACACTCCCACTCTCTTCACATCTTCTAGATCAGGCATGATGTCAGGAAGGATGGAGGAAAAAACAAACTGGCAGAGAGAGACCCGAGTAGCCTGAGACAGAAATAGAGAGAGAGAGAGAGACAGAGAGAAGGAGAGAAGGAGCGAGACAGCGAATCAGTGTTTGCCAGAGCTTAATTGTTCATTTGAATCCATAAAGGCACACAATTATGTTTATGTGTGCTATAAATCTGATTAGCACTGAGAGCCGCTGTGAAAACACAATAGTCTGTATAGGGGCTAATGCCCACACGGCTAGTATGTCTGATCAGCCACAAAGCACCATCACTTATCTCTCTTTTTATTACCGCACTATCTATGAAGTGAAGTATGATGATGTATCACTCAAACTAATTACGCAGCCCTTTCTTATCCGGAGCAGAAACATCAATGAGAAATGCTTTAAAATGACAGCCATGCTGAAAGAGAGACATTTAGCCAGTCAATGGCCCAATTTGTTGTGCTTGTTTAAAGGGGCTCTGGTGAAAGCATCACTTACGGAAAATGACATTGTCAACAATCTTGTTATTTTTGTTTGATCTGCTTATCATGGATGGTTATGGATGTTGTGAAATAAATTGAGGGATCTATGCATTTAGGCTGTGACACAGAAAGATTTGTAATGTTTAATGTCTAGCCTTGTAGACATTGTGGAATATGTCATAGCCTCCCTCTACTTCCCTCAGCTCCTGTTCCTTACACCAGGTCCTCCATTTTCCCAGCATCCATTCTGAGAAAATAAACCTGGATTAGATAACTCAAATTATGGTTGCAAGAAATATGTGTAAGTCCAACCAAAGGGCAATGACAAAGAAGATAATGACAACAGCAACAGTGTGAAAGAGGTGTGGATGAGGATGAAGAGGTGTGAAAGAGAGATGGAAAAAGATCACTGGATAGAAGTATCCAAGCCAAATGGTGGAGGGGAATCAGGAGAGAGCAAACAAGGTAAACCTGTTTCTCACAAGGTTTGTCACAGGGGCCCCAGGGCAGCTCTCCAAACCCCCCAGCTTGGCACACTGGCCTCATAGGACACCAATTACTACCACCCACCTACCCCCATTTACCCACTCTACTGGGCTTGTTCCCACCTGCAGAAGCTGGGAAGCATGGTGAAAATCATGCTTCAACACCATCCAGACCCTGCTGCTCAGGGAGATCAGAGTGATTCAGGTGGATGATGCCAGGACTATGGGACTATCTCCAGAGCAGTGTGTCAGACATGCTGCAGAGGAGGACAGGCACAGCCCAGGCAACTGCACTGCTACCCTTCTTGTTCACTCTCTACACCTCAAAAATCAGATTCAACTGTGGGTCATGCCACCACCAGAGGTTGTTTGATGACTCCTCTATTGTAGGATGCATCAGTGAGGGCAAAGAGGGGGGGTAGAGCTTTGTTGGATGGTGCCAGGAGAACCATCTGCAGCTCAACCTCAACAAGACAAAGGAGTTGGTTGTGGATTTCCACCGGGAAATTGACAGCTTCTCAGCTCCAAAACTACCAATCTTCTCAGGTCAGCTTTTCAGCTGAGACGTTCAGGTACTACTGGTCTAGTTCTTTTTCTTCTCTTTCGACTGGAAGATAAACAAAGGTTAAAAACATTCCTGGCTGCAGTTAGCCATTTAGCCTTAATTGGCCACAGCCAGTATCAGCTAGCAGGAGAACCAACCACATGTACACATATACATGTGTGCAATCTTTATCAAACATGAAGTCAGTAAGGCAGCATGTGTGTGCCTTTATGTGTCTATATGATTAGTCATGTGTTCCAACCCAGGTAATACCTTTGGATCAATAGAAACGAGTCTCCCAGACCTTCTTCCTCCATGGTATCAAATGACACTTTGATTGACCCCCTGAGTTTCCCTCAGGGTCAGGTTGATATGGTAACTATTGAACTTTACCCCCTGTCAGACAGGTCAGCTGGCCAGGGTCATAATTGAATTTCTCAGACGCACTGGCTGTGAACGTTGATCGATACTAACGTCCACACTGGAGACAGCAAGGTTATATTCTTCTGTCTGGATCCCTATAGCCTACCTTAGGTGATACTTCAACTTGTAGTAAGCGCTGTTCTCTGTCTTACACATATAGGCATGCACACAGATACAATAACTGTACATACACTGACTAACACACAAATACACACACACACATGTGAGTCATATATTTATGGCCACATAACATGGGAGACACAAGGACAGTAGAGAACAGCAAATGCACATTTTTGTTAGCCCTGTCAATGTACATACAATATACAATATAATCACAGATATGGAAACATATGTGTGGATAGGAGCTGTTACATACAGTGAAGCAGAGGGTAGACGTCCTGGAGTGTCCTTGAGCAAGGCACTGAATCCCTACCTGCACATTCATTGTAAGTCATTCTGGATTTGTTTAGGAAGGAAATGCACTTACGATTTCTGGTGACTAATAGTTCTCTTGCCTACCTATGTTGAATGCACTCATTGTAAGTCACTTTGGATAAAAGCGTCTGCTAAATGCCTGTAATGTAATGTAATAGATAAGAACCTCAGCTGAAATGTAAAGGAGCTGCAGGATGGTCAGGTTGTTGTAGAGCCAGACTCCTAAAACCATGAGAATGACCCTCATAAAAAGCAGTCGCTGGCCCCTATAGCCTAGTTGTGGCATGCCTTGTGCCAGTTGTTTGAGAAGAAGCAAAGGTACATAGTTGAAATATCACACATACTCAGTCAGTTTTAAAACGATCTCGGCAATAGCTTCTTCATATCTAGCCATGACACACAGAGGATTTATCACCACAATCCATGATTAGCATCTTCCCTCCTCTCCTCTCCACACACCCCTCCCCTTGCACTCCATCATCACGTAGGCTGAATAATTGTGTTTTGCCACCATCGCTGTAATGCGTATCTCTACCATAATCCAGATGTGGGTGACACCATAATCCATATGTGTGTGACGCCAAGTACAGATGGTTCTTTAATTGCGAGCATGCGGCGGCTATCATACTGCTTTGTAATCATAGTTTCTTGTGTACATTCATTTGATGTTGCCTGTATGTCTCTCACTATCAGATGCTTCTGGAATTTAAAACATCAACAGTATGTAACGAGACACAGACAAGAGTATTTTAGTCAGGCTCATTCAGCGGTGACATATTTGGCCTGGCACACTCTCCAATCATATTTGTTTTTCTTCATTTTGACAGTGGAGATAAGGTTTTCACTAAGCCAAGTGTGCAGGGGCTAAAATGTTACCTGTTAAAGGAAAAGCTTTTTAGCTTTAGGAGAGGCTCAAAGCTCATCGTTACAGCCAGTTTCCTATGTAACAGCTCATGTTTTGTATATGTGAATAAGCCTACTGTTGGTTGTGTTAGTCTACCTGAAACATAGCAGAAACCTGTGGATCCCATTTGAGGTTAGACCCATATATCAGTTTGTCCATATATCTGGACAATCAACCAGTCAGTGTCATCCAATATGATGGATATGATGCAGTTTGTTTGAGCAACAGTACACTGGTTGCCTATTTGGAAGTATGCATGCATGTGTTTTATTATCATTATTATTATTATTATTTTTATTATTATTATTATTATCATCCTGTGTTTTAATGGAGAGTTTTAGTGTCCCATGGTCTAAATGTGGGTGGCACAGTAGCTCAGTAGTTAGCACTGCTACGTCACAGCTAGAAGGACCTGGCTTCAATCCCCCACCTTTTCTGTGTGGATTTTGCATGTTGTCCCTGCGTTCACCTGGGCTTCCTCCCACATCCCAAAGATATGCAAGTCTAAATTGCCCATAGGAATGTAAGTGAGTGTGTGGTGACCTGTCCAGGATGTCTCCCTGCCTTATGCCCATTGTATGCTGAGATAAGCTCCAGCCACCTGTAACCTTAAATGGACTACGTGGGTATAGGGAATACATGTCTAAATGTTGTTTCAGAGGCTTTTCCAACCTGGCAAGAATAAAATGATGGGGGGATTTATTTTAGCATGGACATGTTCGCCTGTCACCTATAAGATGATATGAGTGTGTAAATATAACATGTATATCATGTAACAGTAGCACAGTAATGTCTGTCAGGGTGTGGAAGAGTAAAAACAGCAAGGTAGGCATTTTCATGATTTGTAGAAATTGTGCCCTCTGTTGGTTAAATTCTGTACAGGTTCCATCCATAGTGCAAGAAATACAGAAATAATGCGATACTTTACTGATCCCCACAGGGAAATTCTCATTTCGTTTGCCCCTCTTCACAGAGAGGTTAGAGAGCAGGGCCAGCTACAGAACAGCCCCCCACGAGCGGGTAGAGATGTTGTGTCTTGCTCAAGGACACTTCGGCAGGGCAGAAATGTTGTTGGATTTGTTGACTTGCACTTATTTGCTTATATCTTATTTCCCTATAAATAGTGTGGAAGCCATAGCGAAGGCACAAATCTACGCAGTTTCTGATAACGTGGACTGGAGCCCTGGCAGCTTCTGAAGCAGTTGAGAACGAGGAAAGAAGGGAGAGATGGAGGGGCTGCTGTTACCATGGAAACGGCGGGGCGGAGCGTTGGGAAATGGGACTAGTTTGTTTGTTATTGAAGGTCACGTGTCTCGACGAAGCTCCTCCCCCGTTACCACCGATTCAGGCGTCCAGGGCTGCTGCTCCGGTCAGTTACTACAAAATGGCTGTAGTGGTACCACCGTCGACGAGAATCCACTGAACAATTCATGGTAGGAATTGCCAATCATTACAGTGCATAGCTCGATAATTTTAATCCGATTGCTTTCCACCGTCGGAAATATTCAGAATTTGCACAAGGCTAATATCTTTGTTGGGATATTTATTGAGCCTCGTTACTAACGTTAACGTTACTGAAAACATTTTCAGTTGTTTACCCCACTTTGACATCGATGTTCTCTTGCTGTCACGGCGTGTTATTGCCACTGTCGGTGGCAGATTGGAAATGCTTGATATTTGTTCCTGCGTGGGAAATGTATGGGTTGTAGCACGAATATTGCAATTTTATTGACAGTCAATGCTAACTTGGGCTAGTTAGCTAGCTAGCATAACGGCTGCACGGTTCAAAATATTCAAGGGCAGCCTTTATTATTGTTTGTATAGTTATATTATTTATATGTTAGTCCTTGTTGTGCGCTTGTCATTGCATCGGCATTGAGGAGAGATGACATGGATTTTCTTGCAGTTCATTTGCACATTCTCCAAACTGCAGTGAAAGCTTAGATCTAACCATACCGAGCTAGCTAACATCATCTGACAGGCACAAACAAATTGACAAGATGAGTTTACCTACTGTACTTATGTCCAGTATGTCCATGCTTGCCATCCTAGCTGCACTTATTACAAGTGGATGGTCTTTCAGAAAGCTATCTCTTTGTAAATTTTCATTTGTCGTAGGTGTATGCTTACTCAAGTATTTATCACCTATTGAGAGTAGTTTGGCAACTAATGGTCGTCAACTATTGTAAAAGAAATGTTTGGAAGTGTCTGTTTTTGTGCGCAGGAACAACGACTTGTTTTCATGGCGAGATTAGAGACTATTGTATCCTCTCTTGTAGCCTTGCGTAGACCTAGCCCTGGATTGGTTGTTGAGATACTAGACTGGCCACCTAACGTCATATAAACTGTATCTGTAGGAAATGTAACGAGCTAGTGTAAAGCTGGAGCATTAGGCTGTTGGTTAAACCATGAGCTAATGAATGAACGATCTCTTCCTGTATTCCCTTCACCAAAGACAAATATCCTCACTCTGCCCCTGCTGCCACTTGATATCCTACAGTGGCATGCAGGATACATGCAGGATATGCTTGAAATTTCCAGATGCATGAAGAGGACAGGCTGACATAAGCCTTGAGGGCCTCCTGGTTTTGCTAATCTGTAAGAGTCCCTAATTTGGGTCTTGGCCTGGCAGTGGTCTTTCTCTCTGCAATGGGTCAGGGGCCCCTGTCCGCAACCAAGCCTGTGAAAGGGGCAGTGTATTCACAGGGAGGCGCCAAAGGGGGCTTGATAACAAAAAGAGGCCACTAGATGCTCTGATTACTATACAGCTTAGGTCATAGCCTTGTGTTCAGTTCAGACTCTTGCCGGCCTTTTTGCACAGTGCTGCTTCGCAAGGCTGAGGGGATTTGTGCCAGATTGTCATTTGGTTTCGAAGGTTGTTTGGTGTCAGTGGTCAGATGCTTAAGTCTTCAGTGGAAATGACGACGCAGCGATCTGTGAAATTAAGTTTATGGCAGTTACAGGAATAAGTTTTGATCTTGAAGTTGCTTTAAGAATGCCAGTTAGCAGGGATGCTGGTTCTGTTCATCCTGTGTTGTAATGCTGAATGCTGGACAGGTTGTTGCTCGATCTTCTACAGTCTACTTCTTTAAGCTAGGCCATTAGCATTATGCACATCATTTTTAATATTGAACAAACTCTTATTGTCAATGATAGTGTCAGACTCCTGGCAGTATTTTTTTATGTAAATGCTGTGAAAAAGTCCCTAATCGTCCTTTTCCCTAATAAAAATCTGATGATGAAATTAAGATGATCAGTCTTAATTTGGCTCACAGTTATGTGAGCTTTCTCATACGCTATAACTTTACACAACTGCTCAATGTTTTATTTTATGAAGACAAATGTGGAAACCTTGAGAGTGCTACGTGATTGGAATCTAAAAAGACATTTGTTGGGGACGTTCTTTGATCTATTGGACCAATACATTTTTTTGACCCAGCTTGTGAAAGTGTTCTCATTACTGGCAGAGCAGATGACAGACATTGGGACTGGAGGTATTGCTTTTGGAGTGCATCCATACAAGCTATTTTTGGGCTTGTTCAGAGCACTAGGAGTGTAGCATATGAACTCTCCCTTTTCCTTGTCAGTAGCCCATGTCAGAAAGCATTAACATGACAACATTGAGAATAGAACTTTGGAGAGTGAAATCCTCTTTGCAGAGCACAAGGACTTCATCAGTGCTTACCCAGCTACTTTTAAAGCTTTACACAAATCTAGTTAAGTAACTGTTTTTGGTCTTCAAAGTGCATGCAATTTTTTTTTTCTTTTTGGAGACTGAGGTTGTGTGTTACCTGCTAAACATTGTGGCATGTTGGTTGTTTTTCGGAGCAGGTTTAGGAAGCAGTATAGTACTAAGATGCGATTGCACAGAAGAGCAGAGGGTGCTGCACATTCTGCTGTAGCCATGGCTGCTGCTGCTGATGCGGTTGCTAGCAAGCGTTCTCCCCAGGGCTCGCCGTGCTCTTGTTTGTCTTGCAGCGCTGGCATTCCTGGCTCTGTGCCCAGTGACTGCCGTCTAGCACCCCTTCCCCCTCTCACACACAAACCAACCCGCTAGCCTCATCAGTCGCTATGCATGAGTCCCCTCATCTCCCTCCCTCCAACGTGGGGCTGCAAGGCATGTACATGTTTACAGTGCACACTAGAAAGGATGGCAATGTCTAGGATATGACGGTGTATAACAACTCGCCTTGCATGCGTCAGCTCTCCTTCCCCGCCATCCCTGCTACGTTTCTATCTTGCTATTTTACACCTGCTTTATTGTTCTGTCCTTGGTCTCTCCCCATTCTGACTGCTTTTTTTTTCTCTTTGACTTCCTTTGTCAGCAGAGTGAGTGTCTGGTTTTAAGAGGGACACCAAGCTCTAATCCTGTTGTTCTGACAGGAGGGTATAATTCCACAACAGCGCTGAGCTCATTGTGTCCTTCATATACGCGAGATGCGCTCCCTTGCTCCACTCTCCTGTTCAATATGTTTGTTTGTTTATTTACTTATTTATTTTAGAATGGAAATTAATAGGTAGTGCTGGTTTGGTGGTGCTTTAAAGCCTATCTACTTACTAGAGGCACTGCAGCATCACAGTGGGCAGGAAGGCCCATACGTGCCTCCTGCTATCTCTCACCACCAGTCAGCACTCTAACCTGAATTCAAGGGACCCACATCTGCCCAACCCAGGCAGATGTTTGGAAATGAAAAGACAGCCCACACTGAGAGAAGGCTTTTTCTCTGCCCTCCTGGAGCAAATGTTTCCGAAAGGAAAATGCGACCCTCAGATACTCATACACTGTTATATATGATCAATCTGTGATGTTCAATGCATTCCAGGAGTTATTTTGTGATGAGGTGTTGTAATTTACCTTTTTATTGTACGCACTTTCACGCAACGTGCCTTGTCTACTTCTTATTCAGTTAGTGCTTTCCTACAATTCCTAGAATGCCTTTTGGCAAACCCCAGAAAACAGGCATGATCTTGCTGCTGCATTCACGGTATGTCAGATGAATTTCCCATTGCTCCAACCTGGAAGTGTTCACACGTTCAGCTCATTGGGAAGCATTGGCTATTGCTAGCTAGCTAGCTAGCTCCATAGCAACGACTCTTTAACAAGTTGCTTTGTTGACCAAACTTACTGCAGCAGGTATTTCTAATCATAAAGAGTTCATTGCGCAGAAGTGTACTAGTGTCAATATAACTAGTAATTATTCTTTTTATTGCTTTGGACTGTGGAATTTGGTAGATCTGTGGCAGCCATGTTTGATACCTTTCCATCATTTGTACAGTCAGACAGGAGATATCGGAGCCATCAAAAAGTTCCCGGATTTCCTATTCGGAATTACCGCTAGGTATTTGACATTAATGTTTTTTCCCCCAGTCGGAAGCTTGTATTTATGGTATCTCTCTCTCTTTATGTGTAGGTGGAGAGAACACTAGCTGTCACTGCGCTCTCTTGTCACTGTGCTGCATTATAGAATATTGAGGATACTGTCATTGGAGAAATTGGTGTCTCTTCCTCTTGTACGATGGATTTCTCCCTGTATGATTGATGAAAGTTGGCGCAAAATGTTGAATCTAGTAGTGTTGCACGGTAATCCAATACTGAAAAACTACCGCGGTACTAGAGTTTTACAATACCAGCTTTCTTATCATGCGAATGACTATTTGATCTGGCTAATAGGCATCTGTCTCTTTAAGCACAGTGCTGACAACTGTGATGTGTTGTTAGTGGTGTGTGGCGTTGCAGGAAACAACCCTGACTGACTTTGTAATATGAGCCACGTGAAGTGAGTCTAGAGCATCGGTAGAGAGAGCAGACGACTTTCTCGTTTGGTTCAGAGACTAGACTTGAAGAGATGGCAGCAGTACCAGCAACGCCTAAACTTATTGACAAAGATGGGGCCTGAAGTTAAATATGGAGATAAAGTGGACGAAAAAGGCGCGCCCCTAAACACAGCAGCACCTCTATGCAAGCAATATTTTTAAAGTTTGTCTTGCAAAGGGAGGCAACACGTCAAACCTGGCCAAACATCTGTCGGACAAACATCCTGACCTTTTCAAGGAATTCAAAGAGCAGGTGATAGTTGACTAGTTAACTCCCCTGTTATGTCCATGAAAGAAATACAGAGTGATAGAAACGGTTTGAAATAAAGCATAATAATGGCATTTGGCAGTGTTGACCCTTTTTTAGGAAAAGTATCAAAATCCATGACTTGGTATCGAAACGAAAATTTTGGTATTGTGACAACACTAGAGTCTAGAAAGAAGTCCCTGCTCTTTGAGTCTTCCTGACTGACACCAAAAATTGACGTATATCGTTGATGTTTTAGATAATTGAAAAATTCCACTGTAGCTATGCTGGAAATATCTTGACGTGACATCACATAGTCTACATTTGGTCAATTAATCATTGGAATATGAAAAATACACCGCCAAACAACAAAATGGACCCAGAAATACAAGGTACACCGCCAATAGCTGTTTTTTAACAAAGTGTTTTTTCCTTTTGAACTGAAATAATATTGATGCTTTGCTCTGCACTCACTCTCTCCAACCAGGTCAGAGGCCGACAGCAGCTCACATTAGCTGGAGCATCTCTCTTATCTTCTGATCCTACATGACACAAGCCCCACTGATGCCTTTGAAAGGAGCAGCACTGGCTATTTTTAGTAGGGCAGCTGCACCAGTAGGCTTCATACCCAACCTCTTGGCTTCAAAAAAATAAATATTTATGATGTGAATCGGCGGGTATGAGCACAGTGCTGTGTCTTCATTCAAGCAAATTCCAACCATCTAATCTCTGGCCAACAACCTGGTCTACAGTCCAATTATAAAGAGGCTCTATTTATAGTGCAGCTCTCCTTTCAGGGCTGCTCTTTGGATCCAACTGGCTTAGAGTGCTGCAGCATTGGTTTAGGCTAACAGTTTTTCCTCCTTTCACATGTTGATGGCAGGTGCTCAATTCCCCTATCCTAACTAGTCTGTGGTAACTTAAGGACCAATATGCAAGGAGACCCGGTGCCTAGATTAACCCTGGAGATTGGTCGCCTGTTGCGCTAGCTAACTGTTTCTGCTTCAATGTTCTGGTTTCTCCTGGTCTCAGTATTTAGGTCTGAAGATGACACATGTGTTTGCACTGCTGTTTTCTACGGTTAGGATGGCAGTTTGTGTGTTCAGTAGGGGAGAGCGAGACATATGCATGTGAGACAGCAATGCTTTTACTGCATCAGCTTCTGTAGGCTGAATCTAGATCCCATGCTCTCAGGACAAGCTCCCAGTAGGACAGAGTGCCCTGACTAATGCTTAATTGGAAGCTCTAATTGGCACTTTAATGTATGGTGCTTGTCTATGGTCAGCTTTCCTCTCCTCAGTCCAAGCTCACCATTATTGGACTTCTGCAACCAAACTGATTTCAGTGCAGTGCTTAGGGGCACTGTCTATCTTCACCTGGCTGCACACCAGGGCCTCAGGGAGCGCTTGTTGCCAGGCAATGGCACACACCACTGTCGCCTGCAGCAGCAGCATAGGCTTGGCTGGAGAAGTGGCAAATGGCTGTATGTGCAGTTTCACATTTAAGTTTCACGAAAACCCAGTCCCAATTTATGTATTTTTCCAGGCTAGTTTCTTTTCTCTGTCCTCAAAAGTGTAGAGACATGCCAAGACTAGGCTAAATATAGACTAGCTAGCTTGTTTTTTTACTAGTGCTGGTGTGTGTGTCTGTGATATACATGGGTCCTTTCTGGATTGGGCACTGACTAAGACGGCAGTACCTGGCAGGCTTAGAGGCTCATTTCCCCTTCATTCAACCTATAAAACCTACTTTTTTGAGGGGGCGGGGTGAGAGAGACAAATGGGATTCAGGCTGAAAGATAGGCATACAGTTTAGTGCTAACTCACTGAAACTGACAGGTATTGTTTTATTGTTTTATTGTTTTACTCTGCACACACACTGTTGGGTTGTGAACTGTGGGGCGTAACCTGGCTGGGTCTGGAGACGAGACTGGAGACTACACTAGTGCTGCAAGGCCTCTCTAATAGGTTCCAGACCCAACCCCCAACCTGAACTAAAACACACCTGCACACATG
>OOFE01011018.1:13292-28790 GCA_900323365.1 Monocentris japonica
GCGCGCGCACACACACACACACACACACACACACACACTCCAAAACATCTTCAGTCACAGCAACTGCACCTCCTAACATTTCGGTGTAAAAAAAAGGCAAAACAGACACTTATTCTTCAGTCTGGATGACTAATCAGTATTGGTAAAGTGATCTTGCATGTTACAGTGGCAACATTAGAGTTACTCAACTTTGCAAGTCTGCCATTGCCATTGACAACAGCTAAACAAATGTGAAGGAATCGCTGTTGCAGGTGTTCGAGTGCTGAGGCCAAGCTCCTCCCGCCTCATCCTGTCCTTGTGATTAAAAACATGTCTGCCTTTTTCTTTTTAACTTCAGCCGTGAGAAGAAGCAAGGAATACAAGAAGAGAACCATTTGATGGAAGAAAAGAAAAAGAAAAAGCAAGAAGAGAAGAAAAAGAAGGAAGCTGCACAGAAAAAGGTGAGTTTGCGACACACAAATGTTTTTACCTTGGCAAAGTGCTTTTTGCCACTGCTTAGTGTTTTTATAGAAGTCAACATGGTAAGATCAGTCCCATCTTATGCAGCGCTAGTGCCCATCACTGCCCCACCTCTGTACTGTCAGTTAGTGGGTAATCTGTTTCCACTCTGTTAACAGGCTAACCTGCTGATCTCTGTGTTACTTAGCCCCATGTCTCATATACCCTCCCTGTATATGTTAGCGAAAGTATCAGTATGCATGTGTGAGGGGCGCACAAGTGCTGAGATATGGCCTTGCCCCATGAATCCTTACACCCCATCAAGTCATGAGGAAAATGAAATGAACATGAAACATTTAGCGTTGCAATAGACTAACGAGAACAGCCCCTTAACATTTTGTTCCAATGGCCCAGGATAGTGGCTCCAGTGCTGCCATACAGCCTATGAGCCAGTCCAGTACGACTCAGATGTTGATCATGCCTTTTAGTGGCTTAAAATTTTTCACTTACATGTAGGAGAGATGTTTAATCCATGACTCATTTTGAGTGTTCAGTCTGTTGCTAATGTATTTTTCCTTTTTTTTTTTTTTCAGGCCACAGAACAGAAAACCAAAGGTGAGTTGTGGTTACTTGTATCAAACTTTTTTTTTTTTAGAGACATGTGCACTCCATGTCACCCACAGACATAGCTTGGTACATCAAAGTTAATTTCTTCACAAAGTATGTTTTTGCCTGCAAGGGTAACTCTCTCTGCTTTAATGCTGTAATGCTGCACATGCACTAACACAAATAGAGGATTCTCCTTACAGGCAAAATTGTACTTTGCTAGGTTTGTCTGCAGTGAGCCTCGCTTTGAGTTTGTGCTATGATGCTCTCATTCAGTAAGGAGAACGGTTGGTTTTTTTAAATTGTATTTTGTCTTTATTAGATTGATAACAGAATAAGCCCAAGCTCCTGGAGGATTCCTTTTTCACCTGTGAGCTACAATTTGCCCTCTGTTCACTGCTGTGTTACCTGCGTATGAAGCAGTCTCGGTTTTTATCACAGTAAAGCATTTTCTAACTGAAAACATTCAGCGGCAGCCAGGTGGCCCATACTACCTGAGCCAAAATGGAGGCCAGGTGCCAGTAGACTTAATAGGGAGCACGGGGACAGTGCAGCTGATCCTCAGGCCTCCCCATGGGCTCCCCAGGCAAGCCTAGGAGGCTAGGGCAGTGAAGAGGAATCTCAGGAGACAAGAAAAGGGGGCGACAGAGTCACAAAAAATGGAGAGATGAATTGAGGCAGAAAGAGTTTTTGCGCAATGGAAAAGTGAGAGGCATGGGGAAGGGAGCAAGTGCAATAAAAGGAGACTTCTGCAGAGAAGAGTGTGCTTAGCTGGCAGGTTTTGAGCTCCTGGTCCTTGGCAGCTGCAGACCCCCCACCCCCTTCGCTTTGTATCCCGTGCCAAAGCTCTTAATGACTAGAGAGAGGTGGATAGAGAGTGATGGACAGTCAGTGAGCCCAGCAGCACATCTCCTTATAATACAGCCTTGTCGAGGTGAGGAGGCAGATGGGAGCTGGACTTGTATCTTGGAAAGGATCGGCAGGGGAAAAAGCCCATTAGTACTTCTGGTAGCCCTTGGTGGCACAGCCTCACTGCGGTTGTAATGGCAGCAAGAAGATGGAAAGGTAATTACAAGTTAGTGTCTTTGTGTTCTAGTGCCAAACGCTGTATTTAGACAAATGTGTCTGGGTGAGTTTTGTGGCTGATTTTGTTTGTCTCAGCCAAAAGGAGTAAGTAGACATTTGTGTTGTCTTGTTGTGGGTGCATACAACTGTGAACTCTCTGTTGTCAAGGGTCAGCACCTTGACCTCCTCCTGTCTCTGAAGGTTGAGGTAATGAGAGCGTGTAATGTCACCTAGATGCCCCCCCCCTTCCTTCTTCCACTAGTCTGAGTCACCCTCGGCCCCTCACAGATTGCTGCACTAATGAATGTAATCTGGTTTAGCTTTGTTAGCATGCTCTCTGTCTCTCTCATCCACTTGTGTTGTATCACTGCATCTGTAAATTGACCTATATATGCCTTTCTCCCCATCCTCAAAGTAGGCCGTGATATGCACAATTATTTTCTCAGCTGCTCCTCTAAATGGCAGCATTTCACATTGTAGTATGTGATTTGTTGCACAAATAACCTTGTTTTACTGATTTTGACTTTTTTTTAAAAAGTTTTACCCTCTCAGATGTCACATTTGACATTTTGTAACCTCTGAATTGTTTTGAAGTACGTACTTGTATACTCCACTGTGCCCCACAATAGTCTTGTTAGTATTCAACCATGAGATGCTCCAGTTGATAGTCTGTGATGCAGGGTCGACTGGGAACCGATGAGACAGGGCTAGCTGAGGTGAACAGTCATCCATTCGCAGGAGAGCTCTCGGAAGATCCAGAAAGCCATTGTAACACTACACCACCTCCTGCGGCTTGTCTAGGCAGAGAGGCCCAGGGACCAACACAGGGGAAGAAGGAGTAGAGGAAAGAGGGAGCAGAAGGAGGTGGGCTGTAAGGAAAGCGGTAGAATGAACTGCTCTGGGTACATTTGTGCAAAGTCTAGCGAGTGGGCTACTTGAACATAGTGGTTTTGGTTGAGAGAGCTGGAAAAGGGCATGAGAGAGCAAGAGAAACGGAGAGAGCCGTGTGAAAGTGTGAGAACGCGCTCTAGTTTCCTGTTTGCCGATATAGCTGAGGGGCCTTTTGAAGGATATTTCCACTTGCCCCCTTCTGTGACACACACACACACACTACCTGTTCCCTAATGTGTGTGTGTGCGTGTGTATTCTAGTTCTTCATATTGGCAAAAACCTTTCGATTAACAATAACAACAAAAATATTGAGAGCAATTAAGCATTGCAAAACAGCAACATCTTTAAAAAGTACCCTCTTACTTTCCCCTCATTTCCTCCTCTTTTTAAGGTACAACATTTTAAAATAAAGCTCCAAAATGTAGTAAGTGGCTTGTGCAAAGTGCAATACAAATCAAGCTAAATTGACTAGAAAACTATTTAGAATAATCCTTTCTCTTTCTCTCTTGTTTAAAAATGTATAACCTGCATGCTCATGAAATGTATTGGAATGTAATAACTAATAATTCCTCTGATATTTACGTAATCACTAAAAACTACTAAGAACATTGTTGTTCAGTATTAATAATCATAATAACTGGGACCATTAATCAAGTTTTCTGCAATAGGCCAAAACTGTATGTTGCTCTTACAGTCTGTAGTACTACAACAATGACAGAGTAAAATCCTGTTTTTCAGATACATTCCAAACCTAATAGAAAAACAGACAAGTGTAATCGTATTACTGGTCCAGCTTCAGGCGATGCTTGTGGTGGCAGAAATTGTGAAATTTGAGTTTTCTGGACTCCTGTGTTTTGAGTATGGCCCTTTCCTGAAGCACATATTCCTCTGTGGGCGACAGAAAATACCCTGCGGCACACTTTGCAATTCACCCTGTATTCATTCTCTGACACACAGTCAAGCGGTGGACATCCGGCTTCCCAGTCATGGCAATATTTTCATAATCTCTTGTGTTTGAGAAGCAGGCCCTTTTTTAAATCTCAGTTGGAATCTCAAAGCGCGTTTTTGTATTGACTCATTCAGGAATGCAGCATCTTGCTCTTCATGAAGGAACGATTCTGTTTTATATGCCATAACATACACAGGGAAGGTCTAACCCTAAACTTGAGGTAGGCGCTGAAGAAAGAATATCAGAGAGAACATACAGCATATGAACGTAAAAATCATGAACATCACCTCATCAACAGTCACATGCTTGGCGTACTACAGTACTTCATGCCATCAACAAGCTGTGCAGGGGTTAATGTCTCAGGGTTAATGATCTATTGTTGTTCTGTTCATGTTATGCAGTCTCATCCCTCTTAGAGGGGAGGGGGGCGCAACATGCATGCACATCATAGCACCATAAAAGATAAGGCTGCTATTCTAAAGTGCTGTTGCCACTGTCATTTTATAACAGACTCATTTGCTGTTTCACATTGGCTTAATTACGCCCAGCACTTTGTATTGGAGACTCATAAATTGGGGTGTGATTAGGAGGGGATTTATATCACCGCGCCTCTTGTCATGGTCACCGCCTCTTCTACATATCTCATCCCAAGGAACACAGTGTGAGTGGATACAGCAGGGATGGTGATGAACCACATTTTGAAGTGGGAGGGAGGTACGGTGTGGAGAATCAAACTGTTGCACATCTGAGATCCCATTTAAATGATCATAAACATGATTATCAGGTGGACTTGGACTTGACAGGATTGCTTTGAAAGAACCAGCTTTACAAGCTACATACTGTAGAGGTGAGGGAGTCAGGAGGCTAGTCTGTCATTTCTATTCCTTCGAATGATGGAGAATCTGTTTTTCCTTCTCCCGAAACACACATGGAGGTTAGCATAAGTCGGCAAGGGGGGGGCCGTGCTCTAATTCAAACACACACATGCATACGCAAAAACCAACAGAAACCCATTGATGTCTCTGTCATTAAAGCAATTGGAAGAGGTCTGGCTTGTGTGAATATGTGTCTGTAACGTGAGCTGGAGTGTGGAGGGATGGTGAATGGGGTGAAGTGGCAGAGTACAGGTAGTGGAGGAAGATGGTAGTTAATAGTATGTGTCAGTGTGATCCCTAGAGCTGCTTTAGATTCATATTGTCCAACTTCAGCTCTTGAATGTTAAAAAACTGAGGTCAGGAAGAGATGATGCTATGTTAATCCAGAATTTGCTTAGTTGGAATGAAATTGACCACCAGAGTATCTGGTATTTTTTGATAAATTGTACAGCCGTAGCGGGTGCTGCCCCGGTCAGCAAGACATGAGGCTCCACTCCCCTCTTTCTTTCACACATCATTTCCTATAAATCATAACAGCCGGTGGAATTTGCAGCTGTTGGCACAAAAGGCCGGGTAGAGGGAGTGGAGAGTCCAGCGAAGCTGTCTGTCCGTATCCTCCACCTGTCCTCGGAGAGCAGCGGGCATGTAGGCTAACCTCCTTCACTGTCATCCACCTGTGATGGCTACACCCCTGTAGGCTAAGAATAACTTGGCCTAAAACACTTATGAAAGGACAAGCTTGATTGGTGGGAGGTGATTGGTATTGACCTACAGTATACTGCTTAGGTGTTTGTGATTGTCCAACACCATTCAGACACTGAGTTGGCATTTGATAAATGGTTTGACCTTTATAGCCTTGTGTCCTTTTCACCGTGCCATCAGAAATGAAGTGTGTTAAAGAGCATTTTTTGTAATTGTTAAATGCGATGAGGCCAGGGAGAGTATTCCCTCTTAACTACAGCGTCATATTTAATCACTCCTAATTAAGCCCTGTAATCTCTTCTCTCCCTTCTGAGGCCCACTGCTCACATGGTAGGGCCCAGAGGAGGAGGGGGGGGTGGATAGAGGACCTAAAGACGCGCCCCCTTCTTCACTCCTGGTACAATCCTCTTTCCACCACCTCCTCTTTGCTAACTATCTGCTAAGAATCTACTGTAATTTATGTTTTCTTAATATTTCTGTACATATGATTAGAGGAGAGGGTATTGATCATAAAGGAACCATAGCATTAAGGTTAGTAGTATTTTCATCTCTGTGATCAGCATTTGGTGCACTACAGTGCTTTTGCGACAGTGACAAGCCAGCTCTACCGTACACTCAGCATATGGTGTGCTAAAGTGATGGCATGCATCATGGAGAGTTCATAAATATTGGACACACATGGATGAAATGGCTGCAGTCTTCTAGTGGCACAATGGTAAGCAGATCAAGGAGCTTATTTGCAAAAAAGTCAGTGTATTACTAAAAGGAGGCATCTCTGCGTAGGTGTAGTTTTGATTTGATGCAGGCAGTTAGATGTATATCATCCAGTTCGCTTTTTTGTTTTTAGTTCTCAACTGTACTTCATCCTATCAGTGTTAATACAGCACCTGTCACTAAGCTTTCAGTTCTTGTTACCATGGCCATTATTTGATCGGGCGGCAGAGGCTGAACCCACCTACCCAACCAGCCCGCCAGAGAAGAGGCTTGTTTCCCACTAAACACTGAGCAACAGCAGCCCTGTTGAGTAGCAAGATGTTCTTTAGGTAGTTTGTAAACGCTCCATTCAGGCCTTAACTGGGCCGATTAAAGGCTCAGCTATGGAAAGCCTATAATCACTCACTAGCTGAATGTGTGCATGCGTATCTATGTATGCACTCCACCCGAGAGCATGGCGACCCAATTTGATGAATGGAAAGCACAGTCAGCATGGTGCTATTATTAAACGTGTAGGTAGCAGTGCCCCGGTGGTATCGGGATCAGCACCAATCTCCCAGATACTAGCAGCTGTCCTAATATCGATACTTGAATGACATTAATACAAAACCTTTCCAGCAGAGGGAAAACTGTCGCCTGCCATGAAAATGCTGAAATGCTACTTGTGAAGGTCTGCTTTATTTGGCGCTTTATCTGTTAACCGGTTCTTAGAAAGCAGCAGAATTGAGAATTCTTATACAATAGTAACAGGCCAATACTACAATACTAGTATTACTTGGATCGATACTCGTACTGGCCAGTCTGCTTCATAAAGTACTTGTTGTTCATATCAGTCCTGAGGTTTCTGTACGGCTCTACTGGTAGAACTCACACATAGTAGGATCTTTCACCTTCAAAGGCATGTGGCCTGTTTTTCACCTGAGAGAGTGAGAGTGAAGCAGAGTGTTGTTGGCTCTCCACCCTCTCTCCCCCCTCTTCCCCCTACCTTCAACTCTCTGATCTCTCCCCAGATACCCTGCCACCCCCACCCCCACCTCCCACGGGTCTTTAACAGTCAGGCTAGCGTGCTATCATCATTTCCATCAGAAAATTAAGAGCTCCTTTAAAGTGGAAAATGGGATCTCTTCCTCTGCATGAAGCACACACAGCCCCAAGGCCACGGTTTGATGTGCATCTTTGATGAACTGGGAATTCTCCAGTGCACAGCTGAGGACTGTGTTTTTGCAAATAGATTGTCAGAGAGAGGGAGTCTGATCTCCTTTTCTTCACCATCTATTGTACTTTTTTATCTTCAGAGCACTGCGCTGTGAGACTCTGGTGTAATGCGCCACACCTTTCTGGTGCTAGAGGCATTTGCTTGTTTGCTTGTTTTTGTTTTGTTAGATCAAGATGATATTAAAGGCTGAGTGAGTACACAGCACCTCCGTCTCTCATACCCACAAATCCTCACCATGGTGGTGCTGGGGTATGGTTTCAGTATAGCTACAGAAGCAGCAGCCATTGCAACACATTTCAGCGATTAACAGAATTACCTTACCCTTCCCAAACCAGATCCAAATTATGCTTCTCAATCACACTTCAGCCCATATTTCATCATCATCATCATCATTGCTGTTACGGGAGCCTTTTACTTCAGTGCATCAATCACCGTGTAAAATGTTATTGAAAGTGCAGGATAATTGTCGTTCTTTTGAAAAGAAAAATCCAAGGCAGTGCAACGGGCTATAGGCAAATAGTGTTCTAATTGTAAGAGGATTTAGGCCCAAGCTGGTTTCAGGCAGTGAGACTCTTGCACAGTAGAGCGCGCAAGGGGGTGGAGACTTTGTCTTGCTCACACACACACACACACACACACACACACACACACACACACACACACACACCATTATCTTCTGTCTGTTTTATTACTGTCTTCTGTTTGGTGGCAGTACAGATAGATGGCTCTTTTTTGCCTCCACCATCTGTACTAGGACCAGTTCCATCTAGTTTAAAGAGAATCAATCATCACTGCATGATGACATCACCTAACATAGGAAGCTGTACTGCCTCTCACAAGATGAATTCATTTCATGGTGTATTCAGGCTGTAAATTGATTTATAACAAGTGAAAAAATATGACAATGAAGAGAGAGAAGAAAGTTCTTGAAACAAGTGGGTTTTTTTGCTCTGGTACATACAATGGACTTGCGATGTAGTGAGTTTGAGTTCAGCATTTCAGCTTCAGGGTGCAATTGCACGGTTACATTTTCTTTGGTCTGAACCATAGTGGAAAAGTTTCTTTTGTTGCATTTTTGTATTTGGTTTGTTTAGGTTCACACTGCCCAATAATACGCAACAAAAGTCACATGTACTCACAAGTAGCTTGTTTATTGGACAGTTTTGGTAACCTGTCATCATGCCAGGTTAGAGTTCATGGCAGCGAGGGGGGGTGTCAAAACAAATCTGCAACTTTAGCTGAGCAGGATAGACTTGTCTGCACTTTTTGCAGTAATTTACTGTATATTCTCTGGTGTTCATACCAGTTAAGAACACATAAAAAAATAGCTGAATATGAGTCAGTCAAGACAGTGGTTTGTCTTATCTGCAGCTCCCCGTTATTGCCTCGGACACTGATATTATAACAGTTTTATGATAGTGTACAGTTAGAAACTGTTTTTAACATGATATTAACTTATTAATTTCACTTTCACTGCTCGTCAAAGTTGGGTGCTCCCGAGTAGGCATGTAATTATTATA
This sequence comes from Monocentris japonica, assembly GCA_900323365.1. Classification (NCBI taxonomy): domain Eukaryota; kingdom Metazoa; phylum Chordata; class Actinopteri; order Trachichthyiformes; family Monocentridae; genus Monocentris; species Monocentris japonica. Next base: position 22,269 of record OOFE01011018.1, read on the forward strand.
ATTATTATGAAGTTGCAAATGTTTTGATTTCATGTTAAAAAAATTATTTTTGAATGGGCTAGGTTTCCGTATCATGCTATTGTAAGCTACTGCATGAGCTTGCAATGTGGCAGTTTGTCTATCTGTTGAATTCAACATTACTTTTGGGCTGAAGTGAATTGCCCACTGCAGCACACTGAGCTTTGGATGTAGGAAATGTAGGCTAGTTTAGTTTATTACATTTTATAGGCTAACCCAGTTGTTTGTTTGGACTTATTAGCCTATGTATTAGCCACTTGGGTTATTTGTTTGTATTCATCTATGTAGAATAAAAAACATAGTGATTTCATAAATCTCCATGGAGTTTTTATGCACATTTTGATAACATTTCAGTCCTCTGGATGATCTCCATTCCTGATGTTAATATAGTTAAAATTTGAATTCATTTTGGCTGCTATGGAGAAATAGTCCAGACATTGGGAGCCTTGGAGAGCAACAAGACTGTCGATCGGGACATGTTTGGTGTGAACACAACCTTAGTCTCTTGACTATTATTGCATGTAATCCCCCATCTTTCTCTCCCCTGACACTCCTGTATCGCTCCTTATTGTACGCTACCCAGTAAATTAAAAGTAACCTTAAAAAGTCTTGAGTAAAACAAGTCATTCGATTGAATATAATGTTATGTCTCCCTCTCACCACAACCACAGGCTCCAGCCTTCCTGTATGTACCTGTCCTCCAGGCTATGTAGGCAATGGCTACGGCCCTACTGGCTGCACCCAGACCAGCAACATCTGTCAGACCAACAACCCCTGTGTCAATGGACAGTGTTTGGTGAGTGTGTGTGTGTGTCCATGTACATGCATGTGTATATGTAATACATTGAATTATCTCAAAGAAAATCTGAAAGCTGTTTCATTTTGTTTGTGAGTGAGGCCCAAGGAATCAAAGCCCTAGATTACAACAAATGCATGAACACCTAACCATTGCACCAATGCTACCCTCTACATACCAATCACAGGCCACCAGCTCAGCTCCTGGCTATGTCTGTAACTGTAACTCTGGCTGGGAAGGAGTCAACTGTGACCAGAACATCAATGAATGCTCCAGCAGCCCCTGTCAGAATGGAGGAACATGCATCGACCAACCCAACGGATTCACCTGCACCTGCACAGCTCAGTGGACTGGCCCACTCTGCCAGACCCCACAGCAAGGTACTGGGAGGAAGGACTGGGAGAAGGTAGAAGGACTGGGAGGAGGTGGAAGGACTGAAGGACCAGCTGGGAGGAGGTGGAGGGATTGGAATATGGACAGGAGGGGCTGGGATGAGGTCGAGGGACTTGGAGGAAGGACTGGGAGGAGGTAGAAGGACTTGGAGGAGGAGGAGGGACTGGAAAGAGGAGGAGGGAGACTGGAAGGACTGGGAGGAGGTGGAGGGACTGGGAGTGGGACTGGGAGGAGGTAGAAGGACTGGGAGGAGGTGAAGGGACTGGGAGATGGGCAGGAGGGGCTGGAATGAGGTGTAGGTATTTAGAGGATGGACTGAGAGGAGGTGGAGGGACTGGGAGATGGACTGGGAGGAGGAGGTAGAAGGACTGGGAGGAGGTGGAGGGACTGGGGGATGGACTGGGAGATGGACTGGGAGGAAGTAGAAGGACTGGGAGGAGGTAGAAGGACTTGGAGAAGCGGGTGGGACTGTGAGGAGGAGGAGGGACTGGAAAGAGGAGGAGGGAGACTGGGAAGAGGTGGAGGGACTGGTAGGATGAAAACTGGGCCTTAAAAAATATCATCCTAGATGTGATGTCCTCAGGTCTTACTGTGTGCGTGTGTGTGTTTCAGTGTGTGGCGGCTACCTGACCGGTCCTGCTGGTTCCTTCAGTTATCCCAACACCCCAGGTCATGACGAATATGACCACCAGGTCAGCTGTGCCTGGGTGGTCCGTGTTGACCCAAACAAGGTCAGTCACTCTGCTCTTACTAAATGATTGCTGGCCATAATGTAAAGTTAGTTTGCAATCATACATTAAGTCATTTAGGTAATTTAAGCCATCTTGGGTACCTTGCTTTCCAAAGTGGATATTTCCTGCGTATCATCCCTCACCTTTTAGTCTAAACAGAGCTAAGAAGTCTTGAAACACGTTATCATCACTCCCTCCAGATAAATGCGGTTGAACATACTGACATCCTCAGATATTTTTCCTTGTATGGTATGATAAAATCTGATAAAAAAAACTCATGAAACAGTAATGTAAATTTCTGAAATTATTCAGTTACATTCACCTGTTGTTTGACGCCAAACAGTTTTCCAGTTTAGTAGCTTGCTGAAGGATGGTGTCTCGTCTGAAAAAGCTTGCATATTAAAGATTAATATTACTGTTAGTATTGTGCTCTTTCTGTTCTGTGGAGTCAGATTTATTAAGATGATTCATGTTTGATTGTTTTTATTTTATAGTATGTTATAATGTTAAGAAAGGTATTATTATTATGATTATTATTATTATAGTATTTATAATAATAATAATATTCGTAATAATAATGTTGGTAGTAGTAGTAACAGTTGTAGTACTAGTAATAATAGTAGGGGTACAATAATAATAATGATAATATAATTATACAGTACAATTATTAGCATTATTAACATCATTAGCATTTTTTTTTATTATTATATGTCAGTGTGCTGATGTAGCAGGATGATAGGAATCCTCTAAACTCTGCGTTTTCTCCTCCAGATCATCCGTATTACTTTCCCTTACTTCAACCTGGAGAGCAGCACCAACTGCAACTTTGACTTCCTCCAGATCCACGACGGCGACAGTGCCTCTGCTTACATGATTGGAAAATACTGCGGCCATAACAACCCGCAAGAGCTCTACAGCTCCCACAATGCCCTGTACTTCTGGTTCCGCTCTGACCACTCTGTCAGTGCTGGCGGCTTCACCATCACCTGGCAGTCTCAGGACCCAGGTAGGGGTGTGTGTGTGTGTGTGTGTGTGTGTCTCTGTGTCTGTGTGTCTGTGTGTGTGTTCTGATCATTTGAAATTTTCACATCTCTTTTGAGTGTTTGCTTCAGTGAGTCTGGATGCAGATGAACAGCATTGTGTTGGTTCCATTCAGTCTCCAGTACCTAAATCAATCTGTTTCAAATATGAATGTGCAGATTGAGGCAGAATAATCCCATTGGTTGAGATAAACCTCAATGGGCGGAGCAAACAAACCTAAATTACATTAGACTTAAGCCCAGTGACAAAAAATGCAATCTAGCCATACTTAGTTATCTAGATTAGCTTGTTAGCTGTCTTGTGCTCTGAAACACAAGATGGCTCCACCCATTGAGGTTTCTCAAGGGGATTATTGCTGCCTCCAAGAAATGTTTGGAGAACTACAACTCCAGTCTGCTATTAACATGAAATGGCTCTGCTGTTTATCCTGCCCCCTCCCCACCCTCCACTAAGTGTGTGGAGACGAACTAACTGCCCCCTACGGCAACATCAACTCCCCTGGTTACCCTGGCAACTACCCGCCCAGCCGGGACTGCTATTGGACAGTTACAGTGGCGCCTGGCCTGCTCATTACCTTTGCCTTCGGCACCCTTAGCCTGGAGCACCACTCTGACTGTACCTACGACTTCCTGGAGGTGGGTAATGCTGTCATGTATCTCAATATCCTATCCTAACATTTAGAAATGAATTAGTGAATTTTGGTGGTTAACCTCTGCAGCCACCCGAACACTTGATTTCTCAATAGTTAACTAATTTTAAATGTAAATCTGTCATATCAGACACCCCACGATAAAGTTATTAATACTATTATTGCCCTGTGTTTCAGTGGACAATTTTGGTCTAAATGCTGTTGGAATAAAATAATAAAGAATAATAAAAATAATTAAAAAGATAAAAAATAAAGAATACAATTCTGGGGGGTTAAACAATGGTCATATTTAAAGTTATTGAATATTGGCACAAAATATAAGGTATCGGCAGCTTCAATCTAAAAATATTGTTGTCAGTATCAGCTTTCAAAACCCCATAATGGTTTAACCCAATTTGAAACATTCGCCTTTGTAACACTGCCTGTCTCCTTGTTATAGTGCTTTGAGAAGGTTACTGGAGGAAGTTATTCATTTGTTTGGTTTACACAATCAACATATAAATTTGGTTGCAATTAGTGGGGTGGCACATACCTCATGGAGGTCAGAAATCAGAAAAGTAGGGAAGAGATTTAAAGAAATTATCAAAACCAGTTACCTGTGCCATCTGAGTGGTGTCTTGTGTGGTTGCATGTTATAGATCCGTGACGGCCTTCTACCGGAAGACGCTGTTCTAGGGAAGTACTGCAGTACTGCATCACCGCCCCCACTACGAACCACTGGCCCAGCTGCCTGGATCCACTTCCACTCCGACTTCAGTGTCTCCGACCGAGGCTTCCATATCACATACACCACCTCACCATGTAAGACATTATAACATACAGTACACACACACTACATCACCATGAGTTTCTTTAATCCAAAGTTCTATCCAAAGTGCATTATAGTACTATGAGTGCATACATTTTCAGCATGGGTGGAACTAGTGGGATTGGAACCCCTAACCTTGACAATGTTAGTGCCTTGCTCTACCCAGCCACACAGAAAATGGAACACCTAACCTTGATGTGTTGCTGTGTCCTAGCTGACCCTGGCTGTGGTGGTACCTACACTGACAGTGAGGGCATCCTCATCTCCCCCAACTGGCCCAACGACTATGCTCATAACAGCCAGTGTATCTACCTGGTCCGGCTGCCAGCTGGCGAGGTGGTGGCCCTCAACTTCACCCACATGGCCCTGGAGAACCACGGCAGCTGCACCTTTGACTACGTGGAGGTAGAAAGACCGGGCCTCATTTAGGAATCACACATACTAACAGATTTCATTTAAACTGTGCTTATGAACAATTAGTAGTAAACAAGACCAGCACATTCAGCATTATTTGTCTTACTTTCTTTGGTACTAACAAAAGTCAGGAGGAATTTATAATTCTCTTATGATCAAACTCACTTGAGATTCTGTAATTCTAGAATTATATATGTTATTGTTGTTAATATTATTATTATTATTATAATTTTTAAATTATGGAATTCTATCATTCTAGACTGTAGAATTCTTTCTAGGCTCAATGCAAGATGGAAAACAATTAAGAATGCACTGGTTGATCATTGGCCGATAAACATTATAAATACATCATCAGTGATTGGCCAATTGCCGTTTAAACTGCCAGTTTCAATTGCCGAATCAGCACATGTTCAGCGGTTGAACATGTGCTGTAAACAGCTACAATGGAGTGTATTAGTATAATAATTTTTAACACAGCAACGGACTGGTGTCAGTCACGCAGACTCAAAGATCAACGTTCAACAATCATACAGGAAGAAATCATAGAAAAGGAGGAGACACCAATTTTCTCTGACAGTTGCCTCAATAGTCCACAATGCAGCGCATTGACAAGAGATGTTGCGTTTTGCATAAAGCGCTTGCCACTCCCATTTTCTCCACTGGCAACAACAGCTAGGCTACTGCTATTATTCCACCTACATGTAAAACTCATAGCTGATGCTGCATTCACGTCATACGGGAGTTACCCAAAGGACGAGCTTCCAACTGGGAAAAATCATTCACAGTAATTCCAAATAGGAAATATTGAAACTTTTCGATATCTAGGGTTCGATATCTCCCACCTGACGGGACAAATGACATAAGTGTGTCAAACATGGCGAATCTACCAAAGTCCACAGTCCAAGGTAATAAAAATAATAATTACTATTTATATTCACACTAGTACGCTTCTGCACAATCGACTCTGTTTAAGATTAAACAGCTGCTGAGAACAGCTTTGGCGATGTACTGCCATCTCCTCCTGAGTCACTGAATGGTTTTCCAGAACCTGCCTGAAAGTCATCCTCCATAGGTTCTCCAAACTCCTCCCACACCCAGGTGTCTTTTTAAAAAAAAAAATAGATATATATTACTAATATGACTTTGTGTGGGGAGCACACACTTCTTTGGGGACATTTTTGCGTCAGCAATGCTTTCTGTGTCTGTGATAGAAGTCTTTACCTTCACTAAACATCCAGTTTAAGAATGATTGGTATAATTGGACCTGAAGTAAGAACAAAATCCAGTCCTGCACATTTCATGACTATTATGTTGCTTTTGTGATAACACTTTTCTCAAGTATATAATAATATTGGTCTGCTGGTAGAGAGTCTGACTAAAGATGAGAATATCTGAGAATATCTGTTGGCGCATCTATTCCCACCTCTCTCCCATCATTCTCCTGCCCCCCTCTGTTCTCATCTACACCTTCCTCCATCTCCTCCTTCCTTCCCTTATATCCCATGCCATTTTCCTCCTTGTTCTACCTCTTCTCCCATACAACCTCTTCATTTATGCATATTTTCTCCTTTCTTCTTCCACATTGTTCTCGCCATCGTCCTCCTGCTCTTCCTCTTCCTCCTGCTCCTCCCTCTCCTCTTTCTCCTTCTCCTCGTCCTGCCTCACCTCCTTA
>OOFE01011019.1:8331-19163 GCA_900323365.1 Monocentris japonica
TTAAAGAAGAAAGCATCCGCCAGAGCTCCCACACCGCCACTTCATAGTATTTTCATCCAGGCACACACTCTCTATGTGATGTGCGCATATGCTGCTGGCTTATATCACTGAGTGCATGCATATACCGACATGTGTTAAACCTGCCCTTCTGCTTACCTCTCTGAGACGGCTTGTAGTGAGGATTTAAGTCAGGGGAAAACGATTTATCGCACAATCCAGGATTTTAAAGTGACAAACAACAGGAATCCCAGAGGGAAAATAGCGTTATACTAATTTCTCATCCCATCAAGCCTACAGGTCTTTTTTGCCCCAATATGTATCAACAACCCAAACACAAACATTTTATCATGTATGCATTTTAAACTCTCATTCAGATCTTACTGAGCCCTCTTGCATTTAGAGGTCACACTAGTACATTTCCTCCATGCATTAGCTTTGTGTGTGTGTGTGTGTGAGGGTAAATTGCACCTTTACGTGAAAGACTTCAACTAGACAAAACTAAGGATAACCTAAATTAAATACCCCAAATGCAATCAGCATTTTACTCCCTGAGCTGAAAAAAAAAACAAAAAAAACAAATGAGTAAAAATCCCGCCACTGTCTTTATCTTAAACTGCCTCCAATTATGGGAGCTAATCAGGGCATATTTCCCTGAGGAGGCGAAGACATAATTGCCAGCAATCTGCACGGTGATATCGGCACTGTTCTTCTGTGGCTGTAAAATGACTTGACACATCTGGGAATATGTGTTTTATGGTCTGAACTCCACTCTTGCCACCCTCAAAAGGGGTCAATTAGAAAAACAAACAGGCCCAGGCCTCATTTTGGATGCTGAGGAACTGAGAAAGGGCAGATGGCAGACAGGATGTTAAGCCTGCCCTTGAGCCATGAGGTGAAGACATTGTTGTGAAACGCACACTGACAGGCAAGTATTCACATGCGTTTGGAGAGAATGCAAAGCATATTCATAGACAAATCAAACCTGCCTTTTTACTCGGCTTCTGAGCGAGCCAGTGGCAGCATACCCTCAAATAAATGAGTGGCACTGACACGTCATGTCAGCACACTAATCAAGAGTAAACAAACGGCCTTACCTAGCAGCATCTCCACGTGCCTCGTGATTCCTCTGCCTGCCACTCTGCTGTGTCTGTTTCTGAGTTATGACTCTCCTGCTAGTTTAAACCCCATCAGAGAAGTTGGAGAAAAATCAGAAAAGTGCTCCTTTCAAGAGAACCGCCAACAGAGCAAGAGGATCTCTTCTCCGTCGCTCTCTCTCTATCTCTCTCTTCCACTTTGCTCCCCTCAGTAAAGTGGAGTGTCAGTCCTTTCTCAGTCAATGACACATCTCGGCTGTGATCCAATCTGCCGCAGCTGAAGAATGATACATATGTGCTTCAATTAAAAGCTTCATGCTCTACTGATCACCCTGCCATTTAAAAGGGAGGGAGAGAAAGACAGGCGGGAGAGAGAGAGAAATACGCAGAGAGAATGAAAGAGAGGCTGAGAGTGTGATGGTGGGAAAGAGTGTCTGAGAGAGGCAGAAAGAGCAAGTGTGTATATTTCTGTGTGTATGAGTATGTAAGAGAGAGGGAGAGAGAGTGAAAGCGAGCAAGGGAGTGAGTGAGAGAGAGAGGAGAGAGAGAGAGAGCTGGCAGACCTGCTATTACAACATGAACATCCCACTCTTCCTTCTCCTTACATCTCCCCCTTCTTCCCAGCACCGTTTTCTATTCAGCGTTCACACCTGCATGTTCCCTTAAGGACACTCAAATGTAATTTCCTTCCTGGCATTCCTTGACAACAATGGGCCTCATTTATCAATCTGTTCCTATAGTGCTTGTATATTTCTGTTTAAAATGCAGTCGTGCCACATTGTACTTCCAAGTTACCACCTTTGTGGATACCAGAGGGAAACATTTGAAGGCTTTCCAAAATCCAGTATTTGAAAAATATGATGCCGCAATTACAAAAATAATTGCTGGCATAGAGGAAGAACCGTTTATGGAATGTAAAAGTAGAGTAGAAGAAGACGCAGTGGTCTGTATGTTCAAAACACAGTAATTATGACATTTTATGTCATGTTGTGGAATGAATCCCTTCATTTGTATGTCTGTCGTGATACGATAGTGCATGCACATTTATTCACACAGTGAGTTCATATTTCTGCGATTTATACTACAATACTGTGTTACTGGTGATTGATTACAAGGGCCTGCGTTGATGAGCATGAACAATTTCCACACTCCTGTTTTCATTTTCAGTAGGCTGACGGTGCACAAAGGTTACAATCAAAACAGCTCATTTAGCCACGCAGCGCAAAGTCATCTAGCTTTATTCACTACCATGTCAGTGTGTCTGATATGATTGGGATCATAATTAAATAGGCAAACAATAGAAGACCGGTTTGCAGGTCGAGCAGGCGTGTGAGGCTCATAGAATATTATGAAGTGTTTGTTCTGCGGTGTTCCTACAGAGGCTGCTTGGCTCAACACATTGTACGTATAAATGAGTTACAATAATCTAAACGGCACGGACGCTTAGCTAGTACTTAAACAATCTCTGTATGAAAGCACACCCTCCACTGGGCAAAGCTCACAAGGAATAGTGATATTCTGGCCATAGGGAGGAAAGCTCTTTCGGTGATTTGAACAGTTTAAAGCAACCGCAAGCATATAGCACTTACAGAATCTTTTATTTTAATCAATAGAGCAGAAGGGAGAGTTTATGGTTCATATCCGTCTCTGGTTTGGTCCTAGAGTTGGTGCTAGTGCAGGTTATACTAGCTAGGATATATATAACACTAACCCAGTAAAATTAGGCAAAATTGCACTGCGCCACCCGATTTGTATGTGCGCCCATTTCGGTGCAAGCGATGACATTGCAAGCTACAAAATTACCAAAGATGCGCAGGTACGAAAGAAATTTGCGCCAAGCGAACTTGCTACTTGACAGACAGTCTCCCTTCATCTTAACAGAGAACTTAGGTGCATTTTATTCAAATCACAGTGTTTTGTGTCGATAAGGACACAAAACACACTGAAGGAGACATATTCATTTTATCTGGCACATACTAGCATAGTCTGGCATAGAATGCATGACTTGAAAATCATTTCCTGGGTGAAAGCAGCCTCTCAGCAGTAAATATTTCTTTGTACACTTTGTGCACTCAGACAGATAGACACATCAATACAACGCCGGTGCGTTCCATCATTGTGCTGGCTCTATTGTTCTAGCAAGCGGTGGAAGTGGCCCAATACAGTTTTCCATTCATGCCTTTGTGGGAGTGGACCACTGAGTCTAAACTCTGTATGCCAGGGCTAACTGGGGCTGCGACTCATTTCTACAGCTCATACCAACTGGGAGCCCTTCCACTCCATCCAAAAGGCATTGTTGCCACTGCTGAGATATTGGGAGCAGAAAGTTTTAGCATTTGTTAGAAATGCTGGTGCAAGTCAACAGGGCTGAAAACCAAATCTTTTTTTAAGGATGTTGTTTCAAAGCTGTAAGCTATCGGCGATTTTTCAGAGAAATATTTGACTTGATCTTACACTGTTCACAAAATGCTAAAAATTCCATTTCCATTCACCCAACATCTCAACTAGAACACTGGTGCAAGCACCTTTCACCTAATTCATGGTAAATCAGACACGCTTCTTGTGTGTTCTCCAAACAAATGCATATTCTGTGCAGATTTGAAAAGATCCTGTCACAAAGTGCATTTTGTTTTTACTATAAATAGGCACTGGGACTCATTTATAAAATTTAGAAAATGCAAGATACAAACACATTTTTGGAAATACCCTGAAAAGCAATCCCATAATTGTGACATTTTTATTACAGTTTGCATTACAGATAGGGAATTTATGTGGACATTTTATGATATCACACGATTGTATGTCATAAAGCTGTAGACATTAGCAAAATGTGTGACTAGATGGGCAATGTTTTTAAATAATAATCCCTCTTCATTGAAATAATTATGTCCCCGCTACGTGCTTTTGGCTGCTTAATAGGAGGAGAAAGCATCTACTGAAACCTGTTCCTGAAAAATTGTTGATGTGATTCAGTCCAGTAGCTCTGGTAGCTAATTGCAGAAGCAACACACGGGCCTGTATGCACTTCCAGGGTAGGCCAGGCCTGTATCCTATTATTATTCATAACACAGTCACTACAATCACTTCAAATAAACACAATTATTCCCACACTCTCTCCCCCCAAAAAACCCTGGCCTCAAATGTCACACAAGCATCGTCATCACATACACACACGCTCACAGAGTCACAAACACGCACCCTCTGTGCTTCTTCCCGGCTCCTTGTCGACTTGTATAAGTGTGGTGGGGGAGCACAACACTGACAAACCCTGACAGTTTTACACTTGATTTCAGGCTGCTGCATTCAAATGAAAGAGCAAGGAGACGGCCTTAAGCAGAATGGTCGCATGTCGGCTCCACACAGGATTCTTTCATCTTGTCGTGGACCTACTGCACATTGGCTGCACATAGCTCTGTTAAACTACATGAACGCTAGGTGTGTGTATTGTGTGTGTGTGTGTATGTGTGCGTGCACATGCACATTGGTATGCCAATGTTATTTCCTCTTGTATGGAAATCCGATATTGTCATAGACATGGTAGAGGTCGAATGGGTAGAGGCCAGATGGGAGAGATAAAAGAGAGAGAGGACAGAATTAAAAAGCTCTTCTGCTCTCAACCTTCTGTACCCACAAGAGAATTACATTCATTTATATATAGCTTATGGTATCATAACCCATCACAGACATGGTTATAGTTTATTATAACTACACTTACAATGTACTAAAAACAAAAGTGGAACCGTATCTTGAGATGTGCATGACCTGTCTTGCCAGACATCAAAACGTTCTCAAAAACTGAAGCTTCACTAGCAAAGATGAACCCAGCGCTCCTCATGTTTGATTTAAAGTATTCAGATATATTCATTGACTCTTCAGCCCAAGTGAGTCTGGTAGGACATGCAAACGCTCACACTCAGAGACACCATCCTAATGCACTGCCGGCTGCAATATTGAACATACTATATACTATTGTGTATAAAACTCAGGTCTGGGGACTGGTGCAGGTCCCTGGGATTTTGCTGATTTAGCTGACACAGCATTAGGTAACTCTCTACTATTATTTCTACTGCAAACAGATGTTTGCTTTAATGGTAGCAGTGCCTGGGGGTATCAATGCCATATCCTGCCAGCCACTGAGACGAAAAGATTGAGAAATGCTGAACTAGCCAAGATCACTCTTTTCTCCGCCGCTCTCATTTTTTTCTGCAGCTCACACTCCCTCCTGCAGGCCTTCAGAGTGTGGAGAATGGTTGTTGATGACAGATCAAGTGAGATCTTAAAAATGGCTGCTTGTGCTCAGCAGCCTCTGCTGTATGAAATGAGGCCAAGCAGCACAAAACTCCAGCTGATAAATGTGCTATTTCACAGCTCACACAGTGTGTTTTTGAGTGTATGTGTGTGTTTGTTTGTGTGTGCACAAGCGTGTAGACACACTGCTTTCTTTGCTTTCATGGCTGTTTGTGTGGTACCATGTATCTATGTTGCAGTGGCACACTGCAGAGGAAATAATTCAACTTTCAGAAATGCATTAAGCCGAGTCAATCTCCAATGCAGCTCTATTTGAGAAATTTATAGATTTTCCATTAGTGAGGGGAAGCTTTGTTGCAGGAACAAAAAAAGGCTTAATTTTCCCTTTCTATGGGAAAATTGCTGAAAATGACACAGGAAATGAAGTAGGCTAAAAAACATTTCTGACTGGCATGATTGCTCTGGTTTGATTTAGTGTCTGTGCTTGGTGAGTACTGTTTTGACAAACCAAATTAAAGATCACTGGAAGTGCAAATCCAGTCAGAAACGTTAGGCTACTCTTCTGCTACTGGATCTCTACCCATGGACTGGTGGGGTTAACTAAGCTAAGACTGCAAAAGTGACCACAAAGAAGACATAGCCAATTGAAGGATTATTTTTAATGGCTTTTAAAAAACTACAACACACACCAATTGTGACCGGTGTGATCAGCACTCAAAGGGACAGTTTCAACTTTCTGAGTGCCTAAACGATCCAGGCTGGCCCTTTAATAGGTATAGCAAAGGCCCAGCCATCTCCTTTTCTATGGCTGATAGTTTGAGATGCATATGCAGAGAAACGTATGTTGATTGTTATTAACAGCTTGATGTCATCATTGCAATCACAATCACCTGCTCTACATTAAGAAGCCTCAAAAATACTGCTAAAAGTATATGTTATATAGTTTCTTGATTCTTGAGCCCTATTCTCCTCCTCTTTGAATCCTGTTGGAATGTAAGGTAGTTTCACCTCTGTCTCTGTTGGTTGGAAAGCAAAGAACGAAATGCATAACCCCTGAACTGAAGCAGCTCTACAGTGGTCCGGTACTGCACCAGAGCTTTGTTAGCCTGAAAAGGAGAAGAACTAGAGTGGGAACTGCTATACTGCTTTCCGTTTTTCAAAAAGCCCCCAGTGAAAACCATCCTATTAAAATCTCTTTTCATTTGAGCAATCACTTCATGAAGCTAAATAAAGAGGAATACCGGTTCAGCCGCGGGAAGGGAAAGAGTATTATAAGGCCGGTTTCATCACAGCCCAGAATGAATTATACTAACAGTCAACTTAATTGACTTGGCTCATCCTCCTTTTCTACTCTCTACTGAGAGATGGGCAACAGGGAGAATGGCTTTTCTCAATGAGAAACTGTGTTTGAGACACAGGTGTCTGTGTGAGTCTACGTCAAGAGATATTTACTTATCTTTGTTTACAAGATTTTATGGAGGTGTGCTTGGCTGCATCCTATCATGGCATGGCATAAAAAGACATTCAAAGTAGTATAGGAGAACAACAAAAATTGCTTTATTAAAAGGGCAATTCTCTGGGTCTTTGGTCCAATTGCATTTTCATTCAGTTAGAGTGCAGTGTTCTTGCCTCCACAAACAACCCAAACGAAGGGGTCAAACACTCCAGGGTTCAATTCAACCGCTTCAAACATGGTAAGTGTGAAATCGCTCCAAGTCCTCTGAGGTAAATGAAGACAGAACATACCCCTCAGGGGTAGAAACAGGCTGTCCATGAGTGAGCTTCTAGATGAAATGGTTCTCTCAGTGTGGCCTGAACTAGTGGTCTCTGACTCAGTGGTCCCAGATCCCAGTGTGAGTGTGGAGGCCAGTCTCAACCATAAAGAATCACAAAACACAACAGGACATTTTAGGAAAGGGAGAGTTGGTTCTCCTCAGTGTGAAATGAACAGAGACAAAACCGAGGGGAGGGGAGACTTCCCTTCACGTTCCAATGCTGCTATAAGGAAGTGTCTCCCCACTTTACTGTGAACGATAGATTATAAATTATGCCACTGTCAATCATTACCCACACTAGTTCAACATCTAGAGTATACTCCACAATCTACTGGTGTGAATGCAAAGGCCTGTATGTTGCTCGATAATATTGTTGTTTAAGTTGCTACAGCTGCCAAAGAGGTGTTACCGAAACATATATATGTACAAAATGTACAATGTGATGCCATTCAAGATAATTCCGCCAATATTCCCAACACCCCGATGCTGATTTTGATTGTGTATTACTACAGTGGTAGAGAACGCTATCAGCCCCCAAAGTGTGTGTGGTCTTTTGAATGTGCACCACATGCTGCTCCATTTTGCTGCCGAGGCTGCAGACAGCAATTTGTCCTCACATTTGATACTTAAAGGCACAGTTCACCAAAATCAGAAGGGAATTGTTTGGAAAATAAAATACAATGATCCAAAACCTAAAGCACTTCATTTGTACATTTTTATAATCTTAGGATGTAGGATGTATATGCAAGAACTAGGGTTAGACCGGTATATTGGACCGATCGGCCATTCATGTGGTCCACTGCCGATAAGATGGATGTTCCTCCCTGACCGAAGCTACATAAAACCTGTCTATAAAACCTGCTATGAAATTTTATTTACTTTGTGCATTTTATGTAATCATTAAATTGTTCAATCATTTTTATTGCAAATTAATTCTTTGTTTCAAGGTAGTTAAAGAGCTGCTCACCTTAAAAGATTTTCATTAGTACGGGTTTCAGTGGAAGGTTTTCATGTCACATGATGGTCTACATGGTGTTTTAGAGGCTTTTCCACCTTTTCCACCTTGATAAGAGTAAACCCTGAATATGTGACTAACTCATCTCACTAAAGTCTATGGAACAATAGGTCAGTTGATCAATCATGTATCACTGAACAGGAGTTCTGGCCTTAGACCGGGTTTCCAGTGACCACTATATCGTCACGTGACCTGACCAATGATTCTGTTGAAACAAACAATTAACTGCCAACAATACAGACTCATTCAAGATGGTAGCCCATGCGAATGAACAAGAGAATGAGAGAAAGAAAGAAAGAAAGAAAGAAAGAGAGCAAATGAAGAGGAATGTGATTAAGGATTTCAGGTTTACTGGACGCACAACTCATTGTTTTTCCTGATTAGATTGGAAAAAAGGGAAAGGCAGAGAGTTCAGCAGCAAACGAGGAACAGAATGAGAACAGGATGATTTCTAGTCAGATCTAAATACCACAGTTCATGGATGAACCGGGTACGTAAATTGAGCCTCACACTTTTGAGTACAAATGATGATCCAAGAAGACCATTACCTGAAATAGAAAATGTCAATAACATTCTAATGATAACAAAGTGAGGGTGAAAATAAGGAAGAAATTAAACACAGGGGCGATATCATTAATTTCATCTCATGTGCTGTGTTAAATTGAAACAGGTAAATGCGTGTGATAAGCTTTCAGACTGAGATGGACTCATAAATCAACATTAAAATGTGGCCTGCTCCTTGCTATTGGCTTTTCCTGAGTGTTGATTGGTCAAGCTGGTCAATGCGGCACAGTGACACAGGTGGCGATGAGTGAAGGTGATTAATGGCCCATCATAGAAACAGGTGTGCAGGAAAAGCTTGGAAATGGCGAGGGGCTCTAAAATAAATATTGAATAACACTTCAGGGTTTGCTAAGTAAAACGGAAATATACAGTTTACCTGCTAACCATCCCACCCCACTCGTTGACACTCGCAAATCTACAGATGTGAACATAAGACTGTTTCTTCACGAGAGACAGAGGGAAAAAGGGAGACTACTGTCAAAATAAAAGAAACAACCGGCTAAACGAGGTGGGTTATGTATATGGATACATTTTCCAAGCTCTGGTGTAGGTTCACTTGGAATGAACAATGACTGAGGCAGCATTTTCCAACACCATCGTCGACAAAACACCAAACAGCGGACAATTTCTCCTGTAAGAATGGTGCTGCATTACTCCAGTCTATGGTTCTGTCTGGGTAGAGTGCAGTTCTGAGATATTGAGCAAGTTTTGACATCCCAGCTGACAAAACTGTTGTGTAGTGAAATCTTTCTAGCTCAACGTGGCCTGCACAGTACTTTTATCAGTAGTAATAAAGTGGCATCAGTGTGTCCCTACCAGTGCTGGCAGCCTTGGTTAGGTGGCGTAGCCTCCTCTGGTGTGTCTTGCCCCTGTAGTGGATCTGGGCCTGGGCAGTAGAGTTCAGCTGAATGTTGCACACCTGGCAAAGTGTGGTACTGCCGCTGCCATGTCGGCGCTCCCGCTTGGATCTGTGCCCTACCGCCACTTCCCTCTCCTCTTCCTCCTCCTCTTCTTCCTCCTCTTCTTCCTCCTGACTCCTGGGAGGCAGGCTGTTGTCCAACCAGTCTGGGCTCTTGGGACGCTTCATATCTGGAGGGAAGGAAAAGGTCAAAGGTCTGTCATGGAGGTCTGTCAAGGTTGATCTACGGTGAGATTTCATTTTAAATACTGGCAGTGTAGTCCCCGTCTGTGTGCAAACCCTTTCACCCACGATGTGTAGTGTATGTTGTTGAAGCGTCCACAGGGAGGCAATAGAGCAGCATAACTCCATTCAGCAGAATAGCATTGGTCTTTTTCCATCAGCATGGTTCAAACTACAGTATTCCTTTACACAACCTTTATTGAGTTTGATTTTTCACTGAAATTATCTTCGGTTAGGAAATCTTCTGTACCAAACAGAGGGATTTAATAGACATACAAAGAAGGATGCTTATCGCTCGGCTGGATACAATACATCATTCAACTGCACTGTTCAGTGTTGACATGTACAAATTTCAACCTGTCCAAATGAAGGCAGAAATGTGTTCAAAATCTTTCACATCCCACATAAGGGCTTAAATCAGACATCCATTAGCTGATAAGAGGGCCTATCTCTGGAAAACATCATGGCATTACAACAGAGACGTGAACAAACTCCAGATAAGGATCTTGTTCCAGCTCCTCTCTATTTATTAGATAATAAAAGCTGATTCCCAGGGCACACAAAATAAGATGCTTCTTTGTAGGAGCACACAGCCCAAATACCTGAAATGGCTGAGCGATTATGGTTGACTGACAGCATAAATCAAGCTGCGGCACAACGTGGGCTCTGCTACAAATGTGGTAACGTCACCCAAAGTGAAAGAGAAATAAAGCCTGCACACTACATACCTCCCTTTTGCAGATTTATTACCACCTCGTCCACCTAGTGACGTTTCAAGCCACAATGCTCTTCATCAGACCTCGGAAGAAATGGCAGTGTGCAGACTTTATTTCTCTTTCATGTTGTCCTTGATCTGCCCAGTACCTACACTCAACATTGGGACGTGCGTGTCTCCTTTCTACTACTACAGCGTCACCCAAAGTCTAGTTGAATTCATTGCTTTGTGCTATTCAGATGATAATGGCGTCAGTTAAGTGCTCGTGGTTTTGGACATT
>OOFE01011019.1:23407-37310 GCA_900323365.1 Monocentris japonica
CAACTCCAGGGTGACCCTAGCCAGTGAAATCTATGCGAATGACACAATTTTATTTCAGGGAAACAAGTCCTGATATAACTGTTTGGACTGGCTTTCTGGAAATAAGACTGAGCAACTTCATGACCCCTCTAGGCTATTCTATTATTCACATTCACATCAAGCCTATGGACTCAGGGAGCAGTTGCAACTCTTTGTCAAGGAAAGCATCTAGGCAAACTTCCTGGAATGAGCAGGTCTAATCCAGATGTGTTCAAAGGTGGGCCAAGACCTTCCGCACTGATGTGCAAGCAGGTGATGGGTGTTGAGGTGATGTCTTAGCATGGGGATGCACCGTTGATGCACTGTTCCGTTACGTCAATGGACGACAGCAGATAATGCACACAGACTGACATGGAAAAACTGGCTGGGGGAAGCGAATGAGTAATAAATAATCTCATGGTTTCAAATAATCACTCAGTCTGAAACAATAGCTTTAGTCAGTGCAGGGGACCTGTCATATTCCAGCAAATGAAAATCAGGTTTCAACAGAGTCAAAAGGTAGTCAAAAATAGTTGTAGTCAAATTTATTGCACTATAGTATGGCTTGTCTGCTACACACACTGAATGGACAAAACATCAGGGTGACTGGCTCTTCCCATGAAACAGGCTGACCAGGTGAATCCAGGTGAAAGCTGTGATTCCTTATTGATTTCACCTATTAAATCCGTTCAGTCATGAAGGGCAGATGGAGATGAAGGTGAGAAGACGTTAAATGACTATCATGGACATGGGTTGTGCAGAATGTGGTGCAACTCAACAGTAGGAAGTTGGCCCTAATATTATTTACACTCGGTGTACATTCAAACCATTCAAAAGGCACCAGGAAGCTTTGGTATAATATGTATAATACCAATGGTAAAATAAACATTCTCGCATCAGGAAGAAAGTCAGTTACATTATGAAGTAAACACCTCCAAACCTCCAATTCTCCAGTTTTCTGTCTCCACTAAACACCAGATGCTTGCCATTCCTGAAACAAATAAATATCAGTGCTATTAATGTTGGCATTATAGCTATTCTGATGAAAGCTACATGATTCAGACAAGAAGCACTTAAACCAAAGATAAGACATGGGGAACATGTGCCCTCCATTTTGTGATTTCTAAGGCTGAAGTAACAAGTGCCTAATATTCACAATGCTTGAGCCAATTGCTAGCTATCTCAACTTTGAGATCCACCCTCCAAACACCAAGCTGAAATACTGATAAGCGTCTCTGAGTGGAACAGCTGGCTTCTCTCTCTATCTGATATCAGTTAAAGTAGATTGACAGATACATACATTATACAGACTGATTTCCTAGGAAAGATTATTGCAGAGAACTATATCCCCGGAAATAACATGATGTTTACTTCACGTTTTTTCTAGTGTGGTACACAATACCTCAGCACCATGTGGTCATCTTATCTGTCTCCTGCAAGTACCAATCTAAACATTTGCTGGTGGAGTAAGAGTAATATCAAAATAATTGGATTGTTGAACAAGAAAAAGAGAGAATCTGTAAACAGAGACAGAGAAAGAGAACACAATCAACAGAGAGAGAGAATTACAGAACAAGACATATAACACTTACCAAAAAGACGTTACTACTCATTAGATTGTTGGCAGCTTGGTGATGAACATTCAAACCTTGCAATTATCCATGAGTGAAATCACAATTTGGGGTCAATCACTTCCCTTTACAAGTCGAGTATCAAAAAAAAAGGTTATTGATAAAAAGTTTTTAAACGTTTTACTGAGGGTGTAAAACGTTTACCTATGACAACAGGTCTGAACAGAAAGTAATAGTTGTGTCTTAGCTGTGGGAAGACAACAAGGCCTTAATATAAAGAGGAGCCCAAAGAGGAGCATGACTCACCTGGGAGGCTAAATGTAGCGAACATGCACACATCTCAGACACACACACACGCGTGCATCCAAGACATTAACATACAAAAACACACAAAGCAACAATCAGATAACACACACACACACACACACACACACACACTTAAAACAGCAGCACAAATATGCACACATGTACATACACACTGTATATTTGTGTTAGTTAGGTAAGTGAGTGGGAGCTGTAGTGCTACGGTGCTGTCACTGTGTGTGTGTGTGTGTGTGCGTGTGTGTGCAACATTTACACTTTTACAAGACATGTCGTCCATGAGTGGAGCAGTGAAATTGCGAAATGGCTGGGAAGTGAGTCACATTCAAGCCCTGAAATTATATAGAAAATTTACAAAATTTACAGTTGCATCCTCCCTTACCTTCAAATTGGGAACTCAATAACTTCTCTTGCGCACTTCTGTGTGAATCAGGGTAACGGAATAGCGTAGATGTCAAATGTTGTTGTCAGTAAAAATAGAGGGAATACGTCCCCTAAGAGAAAGAACGCTTTTCAGTCATTTCTCATCCAAGCCAGGTCAGAGTGCCCACGTCAACTGAGAGGATGATGACTAATTCTGATGAAAATGAATTGTGTGAAGGGCTGGGATGTAGCTTTTGGATAATTCAACTTCAATCTGATGATAACTATGCTACTGAAAATGTTTCACCGAACCACATGAAATGCAGACTTAAAACTAGACCTACGCATTACTATATATACATTATTGTATATTATGAATTATTATTATTAATGGAAATATCTGTCAAAATTACGGTATAGGGAGATTTTGCCCATATTGTGGAGCCCTCCAGCAGGGGGTACATGTTGGCGGAGGTAGAGTCTTTTCTTCATACACACACACACACACACACACATACACACACACACACAGCTTGTTAGCACAGTTCCAAACAAATGTCTGCACTGGTTTGGCATACATCTTGCAGACACCTCACAGCAGCCACCAGATAAAACACACACACAGACACACACCACTCTGTAGCAGGAGATTAGGTCCAATGTTAAACAAAGAGGCAGAGCAGGTTTCTGACATGTCAGCAGCTCTTTAATTAGACCGCTGGTATCTGAGGACACACACACACTCACATACACACACACACCGATGCACACACAGACACACACACATAGCCTTTAAAAACACCAAAACATTCCCTAACAATAAGTAAACTGGCTTTGTCAAACTCACATTTTGAAAACACACACTTGCAAACCTTTAGCTTAGTGGGTTTGTCTGCTAACTGTTTGACATGGCAAGCTGGTGAGATAGCTCGATAGAAACTAAAGCAGCCAATCAGCTTGTCACCTTCTCTGATGTGTTGGGAGGACTAGACAAGCATGCTAGCCAACTACAAATGCACCAATGCCACTTCTTCACTGCCCTCAACGCTAACCTTTAAGTATCGGCCAATGCAGACTACTCATCAATCCATTAAGTTTACTGATCAATATAGCCCATTAGTTCAAAAATCATCGAATGATTGTATGCTCTTTTTTAGTCTACTACCAATTTATGTGCTGGAAAGGCAGAAAATCAAGTTCCTTTGATTTCTGACATTTTACACACAGCTCTTGGTATGGGACAGGGGATATTTGCTGATACACCACTCAATTTTAGCCCGGGGGCCTATTATTTGATATAAGCATTGGTATCATGAATGCCTAGCCCCTAGTGAAATGTCGCTTCAGTCTACCACAGGAGAACACCTCAGGACACAGGACAGTTTCAAATACACAGGGCATAAAATATATCTTGATCTGGGATGAGCATTTATTCTCAGGTAGATGATAGAGGGTCATTTCACACAGATTCCCAAAGATTCCCCTCCTTTTCTGCTTTGTGTTACATAGCCAGCAAGCTAGCTATAGAGGTAGTGATTAAAACACAACTTTGATGGAAAACTTTGAAGAAGAATTGGGCCTGTGCAATTCATTCTCTGGAAAATAAAACCAACCAAACAAACAAGCATGTGACTCGTTAGCCATGTACGTTCAACCAACAAAACATTTCCCACCCGACACTATCTTGAGTTAAGCCCCGCCCTGGACGACTGTGATTAGTTTTCACTTATCAGTTCTCTGCCAGACCTTTTTAAAATGAAGTGTGGAGAGAGGTCTGGCAGAGCGAGACTAGTCTGCTTATTGTGAGCAGCTCTGTTAGGTGCAGTCTCGCCTCGCTCTTACTGTCTATCTGTCTGATCCTGGCAGGCCTCCATACGTTGTGGGAGAGATTGACGAGGTGTAGGCAGCAGTTGTTGTGTCCTATGTGAGCCTCCACAGCTTCACCCCTGTTCCACTTATGTGCATGCATGTGTGTGTGTGTGTTTGTGTCACTCCACCACCACCACATCTATTAGTTAACACCCCCCCTCCCCCGAGAGCAGGTGCCCCAGTTTGACCTGTGACCCTCTGTCTCTGGAGAGGCATCTGCATGCTGTGGGCTCAGCCCTGTGTTAAGTCGCTGTTCTCAGTAAGGGACTCGTAAAGATAGGTCAGGGGAAGGCCAGAGGTGCCTTCTGGGTGACAGCTTCTCACCTGTGTAGGAGCCAGATGCCAGGTTCCTGGCCCATGTAAAAACCTATGGCTTGTTACAGAAATCAATGTCTTTCTAGATGAAAAAGCATTCAATTAAGTAGAACTTTGTTTTTATGAAACCCTTGAGAGTGAAGATCACTCATCGCTCAGGTCAAGTCATTCAGAGTGTCAGCTTTGACATCTGTGAAAATCTGTGTGAAATCTTATTTAAAATGTAAAAAATAATGTTAAAATGTAGGTGTATGCAAGGCTATGCAAGATTTGCCAACATTTGGCATTAAAATCTCTAGTTGACTGACAGTATGGGAGCTATTTCACAACTAGATATTAGTTGACTGAAGTGACTCAAAAACATCTACAACCATTTTAATATTTGACTTATTAACTGCTAGCATACATTTCAAAGGTTAATTTAGCGTTTAAAGTGGCCACAGAATGTAATTCAAAGGTTTTGCCCTCTTCTCATCAATAGTTGCGTCCAGCTCTGTGAACAATCAAATGACATATTTTTGTCACACTGATGTGATAATCAGGGGTGGACAGTAACTGTTTCCAATAAAGTATTGTAAAAAAAAAAAAAGTGTGCATATAAAATGTGTGACAAGCATATAAAAATATTACTACATACTACATTACTATTACTATTACTACACCATACCATACCATTGCAGAAAACTGCTGTACCAAAATGTTTTCTATAAATTGTTCAAACATAGCCTCTGCTAGGTTTTTCAAATGTCATTGTTGATATATGGAATTTAAAGTATTCCAAATTGGCACATCGCCTACAA
This sequence comes from Monocentris japonica, assembly GCA_900323365.1. Lineage (NCBI taxonomy): Eukaryota > Metazoa > Chordata > Actinopteri > Trachichthyiformes > Monocentridae > Monocentris > Monocentris japonica. The sequence goes on from OOFE01011019.1 coordinate 28,665, forward strand.
TAAAATATTTCTACAGGTGGTGGGACACAGTAACCAAGACCAAGCTAGAATAAATACTTCAGTCCATGCACTAACCTCTTCCAGCAAAACCTTTAGAAGAACTTTCACACTAAATAGTTTTCTGCTGAGGTAGGCCAGCATCCTGGAATAGCAAAATGCAATCTCCTTCCCCCAGGTGGATTCTCTTGTAATGTCTACTAGCGTGGGCCATGCTGACAGCCTGGCTTTCCTCTCATAAGGAGAAGAACCCACAAATGAGTGGGTTTAGGATTAGAGGAATTTTACTTTTACCAGAGAAGTATTTAATCATGGCACTGTAACTTTAATTGGTATCTTTCTTCCACCACTAATCATTCACAGGAGGGATGAGGCGGCTGATACCACGTGTTTGACCGTATGCCTGAGAGGGTTAAATAACAAGAGCTGAGCCTCTGCTAGACATTTTCTACCCAGTGACAGGACATAAAGGATATAAGAGCAGGCACCTCATTGTGGCTAAAACCCTTGGTAAGCATCCAGGTCCATGATAAAATGGAGCAGAGGATCTAGCCAAGGACAAGAGTGATACAGTAGTGCTGACTACAGGAACAGTTTGTATAGAGGAGAGGAGAGGAGAGGACTGTAGGACGTATATACAGAGAGATGAAGAGGCAGAGGAGGAGAGAGGCAAAGAAGAAAAGAGCTAAATGTGGACTGAGTGGGGCTAAGGGACATTAAGAGACATTAAGAGAAAAAGTGAGGGAGGATAAGAAGGAGAGAGACACTGTGGAGACTGAGGAGGATGTCTGGGAAAAGAGGAAAAAGGGATAGAAAGATAACCAGATAGAGACAGAGGGACACAGGCCCAAACAAGCTGAGGAATTACAGTAAACGAGCAAGCGAAATGCACTACGTGGACAAACAGATACATACAAGAGAGACAGATTGCATGAGAAACAGGGATGTAAATGATGAGACAGAATGGAGCTCGGACAAATGGGAGGAATTGGGCATTGGGGTGACCAAGGGACAGTCTTTTATCTGGAGGGAGGTACTGCACTCCAACCAAGGGCAGCAGTGATTGTGGGCATCTGTCATCTGCCATCTGGGAGAGCCTGTGCCCCAAGGCCACTGAGGGGAGCAAAGCAAATGTGACCTGTGCATGAATGACAGCAATGTACTGGAACACTGGCAATGCTTACAGTCACATGTAAGCACTGGAAAATAGGCAATAAAAGAGAAAAAAATACCTCAATTGTGCCAATTGTTGTTTGGTTATAGTCTAAAGTGAAAATACTAATAATTAACTAGTCAACAAAGATGTGATACGTTGTGAAATTTTGAAGGATAAAAAAATAGAATCAATGTAGATAACAATGCATTCAAAAGTGATTCAATACTAAAAAATGAGACTTTGAACAACATTTTGAAATCCAAATAAGCTTAATTCTAATGCAAAATCTTTGCTACACCTGCGTTAGCCTCCGTTGTTCAGTTGTCCACAAACCACCTCGGACATCAGCAATATGCAATAACTCCTAACTGTGACTAGTTTAAAAAATACTACAGGATAATCCATCATGGTAAATTTGGGCCATTAAGGTGTACACAGGAGAGTACTGGTTAGAATGGGAAGGATTAGCTCAGACTACTATCCTGTTCTGTTTCTCTGACAGATAGAGGTGGGCTGCTCGGACTGCAGTCAGCTGTAATCCTCTTCTCCCTCCCAATTACAGCTCAATAAAACACTTGACCTAAATTTTCGTTAATAGTTTACAATGGCCTTTAATTTCATGAATTGGCAAGAGTTTAGCTAAGTGACGAAAAAAACCCAGGGAATTCATACAGTATGTGGTGTAAGCTGGTGAAAATTGTACAGTTATGTCCTGGGCTTTATATAGTTCCACACATTCAATCAGTCCAAACAATTCACAATACAAATATTAAACCCAATAAACTATAATCTGGAATGAATGAATGAATTTGGATCAAAACTTGGCCATGAAAACAATCCCATTATCAATCACAACAGTCCCACTCGATATCACATAAACTGCACTATTAGTAGCCACTGTGGTAATTATGTTCTCACAGCTTCTAGAACTTAAGCAAAATGCTAAATATGATTGTGCTAGCCGATGACATGCTGGGCACAAAATCCTTCCGTTTGCAGTGGGAACGTATGCTATTCATGTGGAGTGGTGGCAGGAGGTGGGAGGAGAGTAGCAAGTAGGCAGGGATGACTAATGACGATGACTAAGAGATGTGTTTAGGGCAGTTTTCCATCTCTTTTGTCCAGCCCTCCAGTTGAAAAACATTCAGTCTTCAGTGTCAGTGTAGGTGGCCCCTGCTTAAAGGCCCCTGGCTCTTCACATTAGATTGGCCCCAAAACTAAATACAATACATCATACAAACACATAGCACAAACTAAAAGAGAGCAATGCCAGGCTAATGTAATGCAGCTCACACTGTAAACTGTCCACATTAATGAGCAATCTGACAAAAGCTAGTGTCCTCACCAACCTCCAAAACAAGACTGCCTGGACCAAAAAATGTGGGCAGTCCCAGTGACAATCAAACCCTAGCAACAGCAGTAATAAGGCCATGCTCTCTCCATTGCAGTCATTCACTGATAAGCAGATCTTCGAGTGAGGCAGGCTATACTGTATTTTCCCTGAAACAAGACTTAGTTTCTTCATATTATATGGTTGATTGATGGCTACCCGCATCAGTAGTTATCCAAACAGACTAATTCAATTACTCTGTGCTTCAACGGGCATTGCCAAAGTACCTTACCACATAGGTGAATTCACTGGTGCTGTACTTCTGGATCAAATCATCCCAGCCTTTGACAGATGACTCTGTATAATATCTCTGCTCTTTCACTACCCCACTGCCTTAATCATCCATCCTCCCAGCCCTAATCTGTGCTGACTCATATTGGAAACCTGACAGGCGAAACTGGATTGACTTTTAATTAGGTGCACTCCCTAGGGAAAATGGGTTTAATTGCCTGAATAATCTATCTAGTTATTTGAGGTGGTGAAGAGATCCTCCACTTGGAGTAGCTCTTTCAACCAACAAAGCAATTTGACTGTCAGTTCAAATTGAATTCTTATTGATTGCCACCAACAGCCTTTATCTTTAGTATTAGTAATATGCTAACATTCATGTCCTTAGTGGCACTTTGGTACAATCAAATTGTTTAGCTGTGCTTACTAGCTAACGCTAGCATTATGAGGACAAGATAAGATACAAGACTAGATGTTGGCTACAACTTACACATTTCGACCTAGTTGGTTTGGAGATAAATATAACATTAACGATATGAGGTGACTGACTGCTAACAGAGCTAATGTTATTGGTCATCTCATCTCTCAATAATATTGAAGGATAATGTTTTTGTCTGGGTGAGTTTGCCTCGGTTTCCATCTGCTTTGCTGTCTTCTGGGTAGGGATTCCCGCCCTGAGTATGATGTGAATCAAATATTTATTCATTCATTCATTTTCTCTATCTGCTTATTCCTATTCAGGGTCACGGAGGGCTGGAGTCAATCCCAGCATATGTAGAGCAGAAGGCAGGGCGACACAAAGACAGGTCACCAGTCCATCACACCGTGCGTGTCAACTAGTCAATGTAAGTCCACTCATTTCCTATAGAGCAACAAGCTTGTCCGTCCAGAACCTAATTAGCCCTTGTCAGTTAACTATGTCAATTTGTTAAAACAACAGAGCATTGTGAAAGGTAATACCGAAGCCGCAAGAAATATATGATTTCCCTGTTCAAAACGTAGTTGTACAAGACCACTACATAGATGCATTCTGAGCCTCTCACACTGCTCACAATCGGTCACAAAGTGACCCATCAATCAAGTTGCTTGCAAGTCAAGCACAATAGTGCACTTAACCAGTGGGAAACCCTTCTTAACAAATTCAAAACCTTAAAATTTGGCTAGACTGTTATTTGCACATGAGAGCTCAGTCAATTACCCTGAAGACTATGTGTTCATCTCTCCCCTGAGGCAGAGTTAAATACTCCTTAGGGATTTGGCTACTAGGAGACAAAAAAAATCTTTCTTGTCGTCTCCATGCTGGTAAAGGGTATACAAGCATGGTTTCCAACGGTATGCAACGGTAAAGATAAAGACAATTCTTGCTCAATACAACCATCAAATATACGGTTACAATTACAGTTACAATTATTTCATCTATTGTGATGTCACTATCCAAATGAGTGGCATTTTTAAGCTACAGCAGTTAATAGAAATTACTCTAACCTATTACTCTAGAATTACCTGCTAATGCTACACAAATATTCTTCAGGGAAAGACAAGAATAATATACATAATTGTTTCCATCGAAAGCTCAATACTTCTTTAGTTCAATTCTTCAATTCCTGTATGATTTCTAGAATGCCTATTCTTGGGTCAAACAAGCAAATAGCATTTAGTCTACAGGCAAAAGAGATTATGATGTAAGCAAAATGAACATTGATATGTGGAACTGCATTGTCATTCTAGAAATAATAGAGCCATAACATAACTGAAAGAGAGAGAGAGAGAGAGAGAGAGAAGCCTTCAGAGTTAGTTATGTCTCAGAGCTAATTAGCCCACTCTCACTCTCACACACACAAAAAACATACACACTCAAGAGGTGCCAAATCTATCTTCTTGAAGCAGTGGCGTGCCCAGACTCTGAAAGTGGCAGGGGCAAAATTCTCTAAAAGAGCCCCTTCTAGACTGTCCTGGCTTAGGCGTCTACCTTGCAAACCCAACATCTTGAGTTTGAATTCAGCCTGGAGCATTTGTCACTTGTCATTCCCTGCCTTCTCCATCTTCTCTGTCTCTTTTCACTGTGAAATGTCTAATAAAGCAGAAATGTCATAAAAATAATCTTTAAAAGGGCATTTCCCCAGAAATACTAGAAGAGTCTGGGGGCATTTTTGAAAATCTGCTATTATTGCTCATTACTGCTCATTACTGGTGAGTTTTGTGCAGTGGCATGTACATATCCTTTCAAGGGAGAAAATGTAATGCACTCAGATTTCTGACTGCTCACCGAGATCAATATGTAATTCTAAAAATTACAGTTGTAAAATGAAATGCAATATGAAATTAAACAACACTGAAATATCAAATAGGACCCTGCCAAAGTACTTTCTTTGTTGAGCAAGTTAGTTTCCATTTCCATTTTCCAGCAACCTAAAAAAAATATGTTTCTATACAAGATAAGCAAGCACTCAGTCAGTATTAATATCTCTGAATTATGCCACTTGGTTTATACAAAATATCTCGTGTTGTTCAGTAATTGAAATTTCCACCTTTTTCCACAAGTTGCACTGTTGAATCAATAAGAATCAATGCTCAACTCTTTTTGGGACCCGCAGGCCTTCAAGAAGTCGAGCTGAAACTAGACTAGGCTGCTAAAATTTAAGAGGCATTTTGAGGATCACATTATTGATTGTTTGGCATGCTATTTAAAAATATGGATGATAAAGATGTGACCAAATGTAATCATACATACAAAGTTAGATGTAGGCCTAGGTCTAAAATTGTGTTTGCATGCCCTAATAGTTGCTTCTCAATGTAGTTTGGCAGCTCTCAGAATTTCGTCAGTTTTTTCATCTGAAGGAGCTCAACATTTTATCGTACACACTGGAATAGAGAAGGAGGCAAGTGTCTTATGATTTTATGGAGAGGATGAACACATTCATGTGTCCTTAAATGCTCACTGTTGACTAATGTAAATACTGTGGTATAAATGCCCTTCAGACTCGTTATATGCCCTGTTTAGCTTACAGCTGCTCAGTGTGATCAGTGTTAATGATGCCCCATTAGAAACTCTATCATGGCGTTTCAGTCTGAAAAGCCCTCCTACCCCAGTGTGTAGGCAGAAAGAGAGTGCCTTGGGAAATAGGTGAACACCATTGAGGTATTGGCTATATTTGGCCTTTGTGATGTGATTCTTCATTCATAATGTTCACCTCTCCTGCCCCAGTAGGGCCAGAGAAATGACCGAGGTGAATGACTATTCCAAATATAGCAACCCAATATTCCACATGGCACAAAACACAATTCATGCTTTTGAAACTTTGGAGTAAAGTGTAAAGCCCATGGAAGAATAACTTGGATGATAACGCACGCATGCACGCACACACACACACTCACACACACACACACACAAAAGTCATTTTAGTTGAACTTCAGATGTCTGTAACTAATGTATAGGACATAATAGAGCATACATTATCCAGGGGCTCAGCCAATGGGTCTCCCATCATTCAGTCATAACTGAAAATGACTATACGCTATACAAGCAGCAATGCCATGCTAATGGTTGCTTCAATTAAGTACCATTACTCTGGCCTGCACTGGTCTTTTTTGTTCAAAAGGAATAGCCATTAGAGGAAATATTACACCTCTATTAATGGAGGAAAAAGGAGCAAAATGATTTGAAAATAAGGGGCAAAACAAAGCTATTTGACTCAAGGAAAAAGCTAGAAGACAGAAATTGTTTCAAAATGGCCAAGGTGTTCCTTTCCTCAGTGAAAAAGGTGACTTCCAATTTACGTACAGCTGCACTGTGTGATTCACAACAAGGTTTACTGTGGGGCTTTATGCTGGGTTGGGGCACAAGAAGAGGAGCATTTTCTCCCTATGGTTGTTTAACAAGGAATTGAAATACATTTATTCTTTAACACCATCCTTGACAGTGATCCATTAAATTATATGTTATATACTCTATAAAGATAGATGACATTATCCTGTTGTGCATTTCAGTACAAAGACAAAGAGTGTAACTGTCTCAAAAGTTAAACTTTGGCTGTTCTATTGGATGGTGTCCTCTGGTGATGATCTCACCTGTTCACTGCAGGAACACCTCCACGATTTGTTTTTAAGCCTAAATAATAGGGCTGGGGAGCAACACACACACACACACACACACTGCCCCCTCGAGACATAGTGACACATGGAGGGTACATAAAGTAGGCGAGAGATTTTCAGAAACCCAGGAGGATCATTTCTTTGCACCAGTAACTGGGGTTTGGCTGTAAGGAAAACTGGAGGAGGGTATGGGACATCAGTGCTGGTCCAATAGATCATGGAATGTTCCTGTCCTGAGGCCAAATCACAGAAACATTATGAAAAAATATTACTTAAGAATGCAATTCAGGGTTTTTGCCATCTCAGTGGGTCTGTTCCTAAATGTAACCGGGATGTTATACAATAAAAATAAGCTAGAAAGGTACAGTTAAATTAGAAAGCTAAGCTTGATTTTGGATTTTGGTTCTGGGATTTCCCCTTTTTTTCAAATTGGAAGTTAGGAAGATCATTTTTTATTACAGGTTTTATTCCATAACATGCACCCTGGCTCCTCCACTGGACTAGATTCTATCTATTTTCTTCTAATTTGTTGTTAACAGCAGGCAATACAAACATGACTCACTATAGGCCTCAGACAAATAGCCTCAACTAAAAAGTCAAACTAGTATTGATAAGCTTGGCCTAAAGAATAGAATAAGCTATATTTCTCTGAGGCATTCTGTTCAAACTCATGCTGAGGGACAATTCCTCTGGGGGTAAGTCAAAGTAGTCACTCCTCCTCCCCACCACACACACACACACACAAACAAACACGTTCATGATGCTGCCTGCAGTGTTGAGCCTGTACCCACCATCCTGCCATGGGGGAATGGGGAGCTAATGGGCCATGCAATAACTGAACTTCACACACAGCAGTCTAGGTGTCTGTCCATCCCTCTGTCCATAAGGAAATATGACAAGGACTCAAAGCGCAAACAATTTATCATCAGTTCAACTAGGCTACATACACCAGAAACATTCTTGCAGGAATCAAGGAGGTAGAGTAGGCTTCCACATATAAGAAAGAAAAACAAACTTTTTTTCAGTACACTTATTAAGAAAGTAGATATTTAAAAATTCAAGTAATATTTCTGAATGCATGTAAAGGCAGAATTCCATTTTTGGGAGTTGCTAACCTTGGACTACAAGGCCACAAGCATTTTGGAAAAATACTCTGGCACCAGCGGCATGGCTGGCATTTGAGAGGTGACTTCATGGGATGTTTTCAAAAAGGAGAAATCAAGGGGCTCTCTGTGCTATGTGTGTACACTTCTGTTGACTTTAGGGGCTTGGGCACTGATATTACATGACATGGTGAGAGGAGGCCTTTTTACACATGTGCATATGTGTGTCTGTGTGCATGTGTGTGTTAGGTTTAGGCCTTGTAATATAGTAGGATCACTGTATAAGAAAGTCTGTTCCTCACAGCTAGTATTTCCAGTATTTTAGGTTGTTTTATCACTAAGTAGATTCCTTCACAGTAGTCAAGCACCAAACAGCAGGAAATGTTTCTAATGTATTTAGAAACGACAAAGCTGATGATACAATCTTAGTGAAGATGATCTACACTACCAATGTAATGATATACAAGCTGTGAAAACCCCTTTAGTGTAAAACCATTCAATTCAGCCCATCTCCAAAAAGTGTTTTCCTTCTGTGAGTATATCATAGCCAAGCACTGACTAGCTTGTTTTGCCATTACACCCTTAGTATTGATCTTTTACAGGCATTTTCACATTTTTGCAGTGCCTTTAAAGATTGTTTTTCCACCCTAAGTTCCAGCTAGCTGAGGTTTGTTGGAGGG
>OOFE01011021.1:0-15731 GCA_900323365.1 Monocentris japonica
GGCAGTGTTGTAATTGTTCCTGACCCCAAATATAATAAGACAGAATGATTTATATATATATATATATATATATATGTTCTACACCATAGCAATAACATGCATTTGAAATCTTAAAATGAGTAGTATTCCATCAAAACACAAACCACTGACCATTAAAATTGGACTCACCAATATAGATGTTTGGCTGTAAAACTGTCAGCAGTAGTAAACTAAAGAGGATATTGTCACAACCCATGACTTCTGAGCCGTAAGGATGAACACAGAAGAGCAGGCTAGTCTGACTGCCTGGACAAAACCAGACTTGGTGATATAGAAGTGCTCTGTGTGTCCCCCAGCCTTGGTTACCTGAGTGCCCTGCCCTGATCACCATCAACAAACCACCACCATGGCATGACCACATCAACCCTGCCTGGTCTTGCAATAATTATGACCCTTGTGACAAGAAAAGGCTGATAACAAACTGTAGGTATGACTGTATAGGAGAGTAAGTGAAACATCAATGAACATAACAGCCATGCGATGTGTTCAAGTACCAACAAATACAATAATCACTTCAAAGCATTCTGAAAGGCAGAGCTGCTCAGAATAAAGGTTGGTCTGTGGAGAAAACTGAAATAGTCACAATTCCACATTCAGCAGCCCTGTGTAATTACAAACACAGACAGAGAATAGGTGTGATCACCCAATAGTCTACAGCAAAACCTTGAATTTGTAGATTATAAGTGTGATCAAGGTGATCATTTTATGATGATTAAAAATGAATTTCATAGTTTATTCACCGTACAACTGTAGTGCAAGTCAAGTTGGTTAAGCAGGTTAGGGCACGTCACAAGTACCTATAGGTTGATGGGTGATTTGCTATGGAGGCAAATCTGCACTTGAACAGCAGGCCATCAAATTTGGATTACTCTCCAACAGCAGAACAGATGCCCCCTTTGCCCATCAGATTTGCATGAACATGTAGTCACAGAGTAGTGTGAATGGAAGACTGAGAGCCAAACCACTGTCAAGGCTACAGGCTCAATGGCCAGTTAAGCTGTGGATCATAACATTTACATTTTAAGCATTTAGCTGACGCTTTTATGCAGAGTGACTTAAAACAAATGCAACAGTAGAACAACCTTAAATTTCAAGATCACCAAAATAACAATGGTCTGGGTCTTAGCGCCCTTACAATATCCCTCTAACCATAGAAAGATCATGTAAGAGAGAAATGCTCAGGGTTTAATGACACAAAGGCAATCAAACTAAATTCAAAAGATGAACAGGGGGACAAGGCTGCACAGATATAAACCTGGTGCAAAATTAACTCAAGTGACCTGATTTCCACTGTGACCTTGCAATAGCCTCAGCTACAGAAATGACATGCAACTTAGGTCAGTGGTTCCCAAACTGGGGACTGAGACGATTCCTGGGGGTCCCCAGCAAAATTAGGATGAGTTTGTTTCCAGTATAGTTGCATTCACTTGAGGTTATCATGGTGAAAGAATATACATTCTGATCAGAGATTTCACTCTTTTAACTGTTATTTTCCCCTTCTGTTTCATAGACAACAAAAATGTTTTCAAATAGAGACAAAACCTTCATCGACTGGGTGTCTTGGGTCTAAAGCATATCTATATGGGGGGTCCTTGACTCGAAACTGTGGGAACCCCTGATTTGGCTACCTTTTTTTTTTAAATCTCTGTGAGTTTGTGCCAATTATTTCTATCTATCTAAGTATGGCTGCAGACGGAGCTGGGGTTTGCAAAAGACCTCGGTCTGCTTTCTGAGCTGGGATTGGCTGATTCAGACACAGACGCTCTAACTGGCTGCTGAGCGCGCTGCAGTAAAAGAGGGCGAAGCGGACTATCGCTTCACTCAGCAGCACATCTGCCTCTGTACAAGTTGCCGGGACTAGGACGCACAGTAAAAACTCCAGGCTAGCCGACACCACCGAAGGGCCAGGAAAATATATTTTTTATGGGACTAATTCATTCGTTTGGACGGAGGGTATCATATTAGATGTGAGTGTTGTCTGCTTGTGTTGTTTAAGGACATGGCTTATGTCTGTGTGGTTTGCTTTAAAAGTTCCAACAACTGATCCACTATTCTTCTTGCAGGAATTGAGCTTTGCAGATGAAAGGAAAAGAAATGGTGAGTTTGCTTTCTTTCCTGATCGTAACATTTTTTTTACATTTTGCGCTCTTGGATAAAACCCAGCGCATTATGTTTTGGAACTGCGGTTACTGTTATAGGCTGCCTGCCAATGTATTCAACTGGCGTGGTAAAACGGGATAAACGTTAAAATAACTTGCGTTGAATCTGAGTCTAGTGTACTCCAACATATGGAGACAACATCTGCCAATACAACACTGCGCAGAAGGCTGAACGGCCAATGATGCTCAAATGCTTCTGCAGTATGCATTCATCCATTTGTTGGAGTGAACGTAACATAATGACCGTTGAATCGTTTCCCAAAGTTACTAAGCATATGGGGATGCTTTTATTGCTTCACAGGAAAGAACAGTTTCACGTTTTGCCTGATTCTAGACCCATACCAGGCTTGCATTTCATGTTCATTTCTATTGTTGTCCAGTCTGAATTTATGGTGAGAGAAGAAAGCTTTTGCACTTGTCTGGGTTTTATAGTATTTCCTGCTTTGTTGGCTCATGCCTGTAGCACACAAATTTGTGTTGTGGGTACATTCTCAAGTTCTTGCAACATCTAACAGAGTTATGATGAGAACAAATAAGAGCAGAAGGTCTTGCACCAGGGTCAAATACTTTAATGGACAGTGGACACACAGAGGAGAGAGGTCATGCAGGTTCAAAGTTTAGTGTACTGATGTGACTCTAGGAAAGAACTGTCTCTTTATGTTGTGTTGTATTGGATGTGACTGCTATGGCACATCTAGTCCCAGAAATGAACCTGTATCCTGTGTCGGGGTGTTCTCCTCTACTGGTCATCTTAACACATCTCACCAATGTGCCAGATCACCTTCTCATTCAGGGCCAGGAGTTGTGGCAGTGTCATACTCTTTTACCGGCATTAAACCAATTGAAAAGAATTAAGTGTGAATAAAACAATACAACCCCCATTCTGAGCCTATATCAAGTAGGTAAAACATGGGGAACTTTTTTTAAGGTTATAGTTATATTAAACAACTCACTGTTTAAAGAGATTTGAGTAGTCTGTTTTTATGTAAGTGTATATTCCGTCTTTCCCCTTTCACTTTATATTCTTTAAGGGGCACATGCTGTCACATGATCTCTGATCCTCTGTTTGATTTTGAGAGTGAGCCAACGTTGCTCAGTGGTTGATTCTGACCAATCAGCAACAGCAATCCTGTGAGTCAGAGAGGAAATGGGAGTATTATGTTCCTTAGTGTATTGCTGCTGAATTTCATACACAGACATGCCGCACCCTTAAAGAGTCAGGCCCTCTATAGCTAAACCAAGATCCAAAAGACCCTCAGTACGCAGCAGAAACCTTTACATGCTCCAGTAGTTGCTCTTACATCTCTCCATATGTATTTTAGTTTTTGCTAGAAATTGGTGTAAACCTCTATGATGATATCTGTATCTCGATTTGCAGTTGTATCACTTCTGAGTCAATGAAAATAGGGTGTGCGATCTCGATGCTGGTGTGGTCAAGTAAACTAACTGGCAGATAAATTACCTATAGTAGAATTGTGTTGTTCTAAGAGCGGTTTGTGTTCTATGACTGGGCTACAAGCTCATAATAGAAGAAAAGGTGCTTTATACATAGTTGAAACTTAACAACATGACATACAGTGAGCAAGTCTGAGCCTGCCCAATAGAGCAGTGTGTGATACTCAGTATTTAGTGAACTGTGGTTATTAGAGCCATTTTACATTCAACAACTGTTTATCAGAAATGCTTTGACAATCACCCAGTGAGTGGCATCCATTCAACTGCCTTCTTTGAGTGTAGGTATTAATGTGTCATAGTGTGTCATTTAGTGTTTGACTCAGAGTCTGACTCACACTCACTCTGACTCTGTCCTCACAGCTCTGTCTACATGACTCCAGGGACTGCTTACGGGAGCAGATGCATTATATGATGAGGTCACTGCAAGACCTGAAACAACTACGGAGAACCTGCCCTGCAGCCAAACAGACCCTTGCCACCGTCACCGCCCATGTCCCTGCCTTAACCCACCACTCTGCAGTGGCACGTGCTTGTCAGCAGAGAGCCTTGCAACGAGAACACCATATGCGCCTGCGGATGTCAGACGCCAGCACGGCCAGTACCTATGACTCTGCATGCTGCCTAGCCAGTCCTCTGGAGGAGGAGGAGGATGACACAAGCAGTCGGCTGGGCCTCAGACTGGGCTCTCCCAGCAGTGAAAAGAGTCTGGAGTTTGACTCAGGCTACTCTGAGGCTTCATGGCAGGATGAAGGGGTGGTTCTCAGGAGGACGAGGAATGTGCGGGTGTCCTCTTCTGCCTGCCTACGCACAAACAGGGCCTCTAGTGGACGGGTTAGACCCAAATCCACGTCTGACGCCTGCCTGGAGAGGTGGACGTCATTTGAGGTCAGTGACCCAGAGGACTGGACAAATTCCCTGTTGACCAGGGGACGCAACCGCCAACCTCTGGTTCTGGGGGACAACAGCTTTGCTGACCTCATACAGAATTGGATGGATCTGCCAGATTGCCCTGAACCCACTGAACTGAAGCCTAGTTCTGGGCGCAGACTGGCTAGAGGCTTCTTTGTCAACATGAGAAGGAAACTGGCTGGGATATCCAAGAGTGTAGAGGGCAGAGTGAGAATGAGGTCCACAGACTCTTCTCATGTTAACAGGACTGCCAATGCTCCCAAACGTCTATCCTGTCCACTTGGGGTACCGCAGCCCAGAGCCCCCTTTTTCCACCAGTCCCACTCAGGCCTCCACGAGCTGGACACAGACTTCTACCACTTTGCAGCCCTCATGAAATCAGGCAGCCGGCAGCCCATAATCTGCAAAGATATCATTGGCTACATCTGACTCATATCAGTTTCCTTGTAAATAAGTGTACAGAATGGACAATGCTCAGAGTCACTTTATTTATTTTTATATGACTGTTTTCATTTTTACATACTTTGATTAATAAGCTATTGAAAATAATAAAAGATGCCATAATTAAGAGTCTAAATACTTTGTCATTCATATCATTCACGTCTTGCACATGACACAGGCTATTGAGAACAAGATCCATGGTTGCTATGATTTCTGAATTCCCAGGAGACATCTACAGGACTTCTTTTATTAGAATGAAGTGATTCTTCCGCCATAGTCATCTGAGTTGCATTAGGCTTCATTACTGTCTGCAGTGCCTCCTCACTACCAGACACATTAATGAAGATACATTTACTCTGCAAAAGAGGCTACAAACCTGGCTTCATTTGTTTTCATTACAAAGATATCAATCAGGACATACATGCTAAACAGTTTGTAGCTGCACAATGTAGTGTAATTAGTGTGTAATAAAATAAATTGATAGCTGATAAAATATGAGAGGTGCGTACTTTTAGTCATTCCATCACTAACAAGGGCATGTGAGTTGGTAAAGTCAATTTTAGAATATGCCATTGATACATTTGGGAGCACACTTAATTCGATTGTAGGTTAATTGCTAGGACACAATGTTCTTACAAAGTTCTATTCCTATCCCTCAACAAAGCGTTGGGATGAATACTCTTGAGAAGTGGTAAAAAGGACAACCAAGTTATTTACAGACCAGAAACAGAGGCTGTATCAACACAGCTCTGTGTGCCTGATGAGGTAATTCCCCATATGTCCCAACAGAGCGAGGTGAAGGGAAGCTAAGCAGCTGGGTGCAGATGGAGCAGAAGTTTGTGCTCCCTTTTGCTTTATGAAGCATAACTTCTCTCTAACAGCCAACTGCCTCATTTAACCTGGTCTATTCTCTCTTTGCTCTTATTTTGGTATGGTCTCACAGGTGGTACCAACTCATCCACACTCATTGGCTAATGGAGAGAACCATTTTTTTGTGCTCAATGAGTAAAGTATACCAAAACACACTGACAAGTTACAGAGGAATTACATTTGCATCAGCATACACTAATGATCACTTAACCCCTATCTTTGCCTGTCCAGTTTGTTCATTAGTTCAGATTAGAAGAGAAATAGCACTAGGTATTAATAACTAAAAAGTTTTTTCCCACCAGGATCTCCCATGCTCCCATAGTTGCCTTGCTGCAGCCAGCCCTACCAATCATGTCTGATATTGAGGTCATGGGGGATTAGAGAAGAGAGATGGTTCTTACTGGGTGTCGTTTGTCTTAGCGTGTTTATCTAGGTCTCCTGGTGGAATGTCACTGCGGCACTCTTCTGAGAACTCCACAGGCCAGCTTGATAGAATGAACTGTTATCTGGACACGACTATAATTTTCACACTGCAATGAAAGTTGTGAAAATTAAGAAAAAAGTAAAGTAAAAACTTGTGACAACTCATAATGGGAAAATATCTTTGCAAAGAGAAAAAAATCGACTCTTCAGAGAATGTACCTTTGCAGAGCATTTTCTGTCTTTACTGCTGATTTCCCTTTTTAGTAGATGTATGTTAGTGGTCTGCAGCTGGTTAAGTGCATCAATCTATCACCTCCCCTGGCTGACTGAGAATAATTCATGGCAGTGGGAGGAGAGGAGAGAGGAAGCACTGGATCAACCAATTACTCAGTCTCCAGAAGGTAGTCTTTACCATGCATGTGTGTGTGCATGTGTAATTGCTTACCTTGCACATGCTACAGTGTGTGTAAGCAAGGGAATCTTTTATATAAGTAAGGATAGTTGTAATAGTAGTAGTTGTACTTAATTGATGCAAGGGTGGGAAATTTCTTGAGACACAAGTTATGAAATACATACAATGCTCAAACACTGCTCATATACTGTATACAAAACCATACATTCAGTTTCCATTTTATCCTGGGATTTTCATGCACTACTTTTCTACTCGTTTCACATTTCACATGCTACTGGAGTTAGTCCGATAAACCAAAACATCCAGTTAGCAGCAGGCCTGTGTATGAAAATGCATTGTTGATGAGAGAGCTCAGTTGAAGCTAACAGGTAAGTATGCAAGTAACAGCTCAGTATAACAGTAATAAGCAGAAGGGCATTTTACAACACACAACTTGTTGAACCTCGAAATGGATGGGCTGCAGCAGCAGAAGACCATGCCAGAGTCCAGTCCTGTCAGCTAAGAACAAGAAGATGAGGCTGCAGTGGGAACATGAGCACCAACACTGGATGACTGAAGAGCAGAAAACATTTGAGCATTCTTTGACATTGTTTGACATTGTTGCTGATTCAATTGTTGCTGAGAATTGCTGATTAAATTCTCAATCATCTCACTCTGATTCTGTCTCTTCAGTTAAATCAACCTAAATCAACCCCCAAGAAATGTTCTCTATGTTTTCTCAACTCCCCTTCACCTACTCCTCCCTCCTTGCTCTCTGCTGAAGACTTTGTTACCTAGGAAGAGTTTAGGAAAAGGCTCCTTCTTCAAGCTATCAGCTAGCCTTCCCTCTATGTCACTCCTTGCCTTCTCTGTTAACTTCTCTGTTAATCTCTCTTCTTTCCCTAGATTAAGTCCTCAAACTCATCTCTACCAGCAGACCTATGTCCTGCCCTCTTCATCCCAACCACCTTTACCTTTACCGTCACTGAAGCACTCCACCCTTCTATATCCACTTCTCTCTCTTCCATTCTCATCCTCCTAGAAGTGGGCATCTCTGTATCTGCTTTCACGGTTTGCCTCCTAACTGCCAGACCACACTCATTAGATATCGTGCAGAGGAACTCTGTCTTCATGGCATACCCTCTCCACTGGTGTCCCCCAGGGCTCAGTCCTTGGCCCCCTCCTGTTTTCTCTCTACATTAGATTGCTTGGCCCTATCATCACATCTCACAATGTCTCCTACCACAGCTATGCTGATGATGCTCAATTCTTCTTTCCTGTTCCCCCACATAAAGCATGCATCTCTTGTCCTCACTAACATCGCTCACTCCAGTTGGGTGTCTGCCTACCACGCTAAACTTGATCTCAACTATGCTGTTTTTTTCCCCTGAAAAATCCTGCTCAATACAAGATGTTTCTGTCACTATTGACAGTGACTCCTGCCCATTCTTGGTGTCACTCTTGGTGTGACTACAACTGATTGACATGCAAAGCTCACAAAGCAACCACAACCAAATCCTGCAGGTTTGAACTCTACAACATCCTTTGGATCACCCTTCCTCACCAAGCTTTAGTCATCTCCTGCTTGGACACTCCCTCCTAACCAGCCTCCCAATACATCGTCCAGCCTGTACGTGGAAAATAATGCCACTATACCTGAAATAGTGTGCAGTAAGGCTTTTCCAGAAATTAAGGCACTCTTGTATGGGGGACATGAAAAAGTCTATGCCAGTGTCTTATGTCAAAATTAAGTTAAGTCATGATGTCTGTGTTGTGTGTGGAAGTCATTATAGAAGGGATCTGTAACCTCATATCTCAAGGCACAGTAAATTCAAATCCTACCTAACTATTTAACATGGCATACCCTCTCCACTGGTGTCCCCCAGGGCTCAGTCCTTGGCCCCCTCCTGTTTTCTATACAACTATTAATGTGCAATGTGTTTTACCCATAGCCTGTTTATAGCGAGTGAGACTTGCTGATAGATATTGTTGCTAATGTCCATATGTGTTCTGGCTTAGGCATCATGGCTTTGGCATACAAGATGATGTAAACCAGATGTGCTGAAGCATCCCAGACTCACAGGGTGCCACAGTTTAAGGTGGTGGATGGACAGACAAATCTCTTGTTAATTAAGAATGGTGCTGAGGAATTAGAGAAAGTTTTTTACTTGTCCTCACTGATTGTCCTAGGATACTACTAATCCCTCACTGCCATCACCCACCAATTGTAATTATCCCTTCAGTAAACCAAAGGAGATGGGCCATGGATTAAAGTTTGGCATGCTCCTCATTTATGTGACTCTTCTGTGTTGATGGAAACAAGCTCTAATTAGAGCCCCTACAAGCATGCAGTTAAGCCTTGTGGAGCAAAAACCCCCAATTGTAATGAAAAGCCATAACTTGAATGGGCTCTATCTGAACATCCTTACCAACACTGCCACTGCAGGGAATGGACACAGTGTCTTCATGCCTTCCATGCACCAATTCATTTATGGGCTTTCCTGGGCTGAAGCTCAGACTCATAGGGATCCTTGAATTTGTTTGTTGTCTGTGCTCTATGAGCACATGCACAGAGTGCTGTGGATAGAAAATGGATATAGGCTGTGTTTCATGTAGGCCCATTGGTCAGGTGGAATTGGATAGCATTGTGTAGTAGGTATTCTATGGTAGTTTGTGCTGCTGAGTTGAAAATGAATGGAATTCAGTTGTTCTAATAACTGATTGGTATTGGGTTATTGAAATGTTTTCTGATCCATTAAGATTTGGATTTGGATTTTTTCTTTTCTGCTTCATATTTGCATATAGTAAAAACAGTTTGCTATGTGTGGATTCCTGAGACAAGATGTGTTTCATGTGTGCTGTTCACTCATGCTATTGAGTGAGTGTGGCACTAAATATTTATTTATCAACGTTTTTCTGGTGGAAATTTAAGTAGGTTGGGGGGATGCAAAAAGTTTAGCTCAGGGGCCCATGACCACGATAGTCCTCCACTGCAATAATGTTGATAAATGTGGGGGAGGGGACAAGTGCTCAGGTGCAATGTGTGAGCAGGGCCAGGTCAACAGAGGTGTGAAGAAGTTCATGAGCTCCGTTTCTGCATAGTCTTCCCAGACAGACAAGAAGTGGGAGAGAGTCAGCAGAAGTAGATAAAAGACAATGAGCTATGAGGTTTACCTGCCAAGTAACCCCACTCAGCTCAAAGTTACTGCTCATCAATGGCAGTCCACCAGAGAACAATTGAATGCCACTGCTATACTGAACTCGGGGCTTATTTGCTAATAGAAAACAGCAGCATATCAAGAAGCCTACAATACTTATTTTAGATCTACCATTGGAAGCATTTCAAGAATCTTGTGATTTTCATTTCATCTTGTTAACAAGAGGGCAACCAGTGGTTCAACAACAAACATGTTTTTGTTTCTCTGACATTTCGGTGTAGATCGGGAGCTGCTGACTCTAATTACATAGATCTATGATTGATTCTACACGTCATAAAACACTGTCACCTGGAAGCTAGGGTTGAACAACATCACCATGGCCATTTTGGTGGAAGCCTTAATTTCATGTGGTTCTTCCAGAGAATGCAGTTTGCAATTCTAGAGAAAGGGAACGTGAGGAAAAGGTAGAACATGTTGAAACACATCTCTTTGCCCGTGCTCAGTCGCCGAGCTGCAGTTAAATAAGGACAACCCATTATTTAGATGTCAGTTAACAAGTAAGTAAGTGAGTAATTTAATCAAATCAAAAGGACTGATTTAGCAAGCTGCAGGCATCATTCAGAGGAAAAGTTCACTGTTCTAAAGAAACCTGCAAAAGTCATGAGGACAAACATTTGAAACACAAAACCAACCAAAAACAGCAACATCATATTCAGTTGTTTTCATTTTGTTTTGGTTTGGAAAAAAAGCAACACTGGACAAGTGTGCTGGATTGTCCAATCATTCTTAAGATAGGCTTGATTCAGTCAAGCTGACTGTGGGGGCTGTGTGGACTGTTAAAATAGACGAGTTATGTGTTGGAAGGATGCCCAGTGCATGGCTTCCATTATCTGTCACAGAACCAGACAGACTGAGGAGATTAAAAGCCTATCTGCTACACAACTAGAAAAACACTCTGTCGCAGATAGAGAATATTAACCTTTCACTCTCTTGTTTGCCTTTACTGATGCCATGTGAGAAGGGGTGCTCCTCACATGAACGCTAATATGAGAACACACACACACACACACTCACATGCAGGGTATTCCTATTCACCTACTAACTACAGCAGAGAGTGGGACAGGAAGTGTATTGGGGTGGGAGTTGAGCCTGGAGCCTGACAAAGGCTGAATGTGATTAATGCCCATCTTTCTGTATGAAAGGGCCGGGTAAATAAAATCAATCAGACAGCATTCAATGTTGGGTTTTCACTCAGCACAGAGATCCTGTTCTAACTCAACACACACAACTCTCCCATTACAACCTGGCTTGGAGTTAGAAACATTTCATTACCAGAATCGGTGATCCACTTATTCTGAAATAGTAGGATTCTGATCAAATATACATATCCACCAGTTGACAAATATGACACCCACCCCTACACAGAGTACTTTATTACTATTGAAATTAGGACCTTGCAAAATACTAACATTTAGTTGTTTTTTAAATACTCAGCAATGAACATCAGTTAATTATTTTTGAAAAATGACCTGATGGATATAGTGGTGTGGAATGAAAACCCTGATATTTTCTTCTTATAAAAATGTACTTAAGTACAAAAAATGTGCAAAAAAGCAGAATACTCTCATCCTTGCGAACCGATGAGAATGGGAATCACCACACAAGCTTTATTTGGATACCACACAGCTGCTTTCTTCTTTTGCTTACCATAAACCTTACCATGAGGTTCATGGGAAACATAACAGAGGAGATGACACAGGCGAAATATCCCAGGAGACCTTGCTTAGGTTCTCATGGTCAAACAAGGCCTCTTAGGTCAGACCCTACTTCCTCTGTTCAACCCAACACACTGATTTACAAGCAATTTCTAAATCCGACTGTATAAACACAACTCCCTCATTATAGGCTAAAATAGCAGAAGAGGCCATACTTATCTACAAGACTATTGATCCAAATAAGAATTATTTGATAGTTGTATAGTTTGCTGCTACAGTAGCATTTGTAGTACAGTGGTAACTACCATACAAGCCCCCATTTCTGAATCTTCCCTGCATTAATCCTCCTTTAGTACTGCAGTGGCCACTGCAGTATATTCTTTGCAGAATGTTTACTCTCAGAAAGTAGAAATGAAGAGGTAGCTTGTAACACAAATGCTTGATTGTTCCTCAAAATGTCTGATGACTGAAAAGAGAAAAAAAAGGTTGATTTTGTAAATAATTCCTCTTGGGAACAGAAAACCAATGCACCATTCCAAAACCTTTTTTTTACCATTTGTCTTTTCTTATTCACAATCCATTGTGTGTAATCCTTATAACGTATAATGTATCACATACATGAATATAATTCTATATTGTTTGCAAATCATTTTTCACACTTCCTTTTTACTGCAGGAATGCTATTAAATGCCCTTACAAAAATCTGTAAATTGGAAAGAGTCATTCCCTGCTGTATTTCAGCTTCATTCAGCTATCCAGGTGTATATTAAGCGACCACTATCACTGGAATGTAATGCTATTTTCTACAACATTTTCCTGTTGTGAATGCTCTGTACGTGTGTGAGTGTGAGTAGGCAGGACCTGCCTCAGCCTGTGCTGTGTCCCAGTTCAGCCAGATCTGGTGACACAGCCTCTCCAAAACCCATAGCAAGCACGTTCACAGACCAGAGCATGCCTGCAGCTTGCCACCAACGTGACGTTGACACTTTCTGCTACGGAAAAACAGAGAAGAAAACCACAGTAAATGAGAATGGAAAAAAACCATTAGCTTCTCTGGAGACAATTAATGGTGTTTCTATTTGCTGTTTGGCCTCTTGTCTCAGCGCTCCCATAAAATGACAATTTCCCCCTTTTTCTAAAAAAAGATACAGCCTAGTTGGTCCATCTTGAAAAAAGACAATGGGAGTTTCACTTTATTGCTGTTGCCTATTTCTGTTTATGTAGATACATCCATAGACAAATTTGATAAAACCTACATGATCACAGTTTTCTCTGAAACTTTGTAAAGCTATAATTGGAAACACTCTGAAAAGTTTGAAAATGGGTTCAACTGAAGAAAAAATAAAGAGGCAAACAAAGAAGCCTTCTCAAACAAAGCCTGTGGAAGCTGCCAAAGCCTCATATGGTAAGGACCCTCCACATTCCTTCATGCCCGTGCTGTTAGAGGATGCGAGTGTGAGTGTCACTGGGCATTCACTTACACAGAATCCATTCACAACCACATGGCTCTAAGTGTATAGTCAAACAGGGAAGACATCAACTCCAGCCCAGTTAAGTCAAACACACTTTCACCACCAAACACAAATATTCACTCTCCAACACACACAAACACCATCCCACAACCCGGGACATAGTTTCCTTTACTACAATAGACGTGGAGGGTTAGAATCAATAAACCAGCATCTCCTCTGAAGACCTTGCCTAAACCCGGTAGGATCTCTAAGACCGAGACGAGGAAGATATGATGTTTTTAGCCACATATCATGAGAAGCAGTCCTATTAGGGTTTCACTAAAACTATTTTCTGTTTTCACACCCATTCTCTGTTGAATGGATCGAATCCAATCCATGCAGCAAAACATCAGCATGCAACTCTGGCATATGACTCATGAACCCTATACAGAAATACATGTACACATACTGTACGTGCACACACACACACAAGAACATGTGCACACAGACACAGACCAACATCACCACATACCCCCAATGTCTTCTCCTATAAGGACATAATGGAGCCTTTCATATTAAGTAGCCAGTGGCCAGAATTTGATTTGGCTAAAAGGAGCTCATGTGACTCACATAGAAGGCACGGGGAAGCAATACAACCTCTGTTTTCCCCAAATATCAGAGACACAGGGAATGTCATGGACTAGGGGAGTGTGGGAGAGTGCATCTGCCTAGCTCGTGGTCAGACGAACCCAAGGTCTGGAGAGATAAGAAGAGGCTAAGAGGAAGAAAGGGAAGGAGAGCAAGGAAAGAAGACCAGAGGAGGAGAGAGACAGCAGCAGACTGGCATGAAAAAAGCACCATTGGGATGTGAGAGAAAATGGTGCAAGCAGCAGTCATAATACAAGCCTGTGAGCTGCCATCTCACACAATTGGTCATTCTGGTGGGCAGGAAACTGAGGTCAGAACAGTGACCTTGATAAGTTGTCTTCCTGCGGTGCTTCACAGCATGGTTGCACCACTAACTGTTCCTCCACAGCTCCAGAGACAAAACCCTTGCTAAGCATTCACAATAGAGCCCTTCTCCAGTTTAGGATGAGTTACACTGAAGAGACAGACAGAGAGCAGACATTGTGTGGTCTCAAAGATCTCTCAGTCTCCCACTTGCTCACACTCTTTTTTTTCTCCATGACATTTTAACTTCCTGCTGACTGCCCCCCATCTCCATCGTCTGATGTCTTCTCAAGTCATGATATTTAATTCATGATATATTAATTGCATTTTTAACTTCACTCTCAATATAACCATGTAGGTATTTTTTTCTTCAAGATCTGTACCATTTGTTTGTGAAGACTTTATTATTTTATTTCTCTTTGTACCAACTGGTAAGTAAGCTGGACTTGTTCCCACGCTGTGTAATTTGTTATGACGGCGGCATTTGTTTAGTGACCTCTTGTCTTGATGTATGCCAGGGCAGGCTGAGTGTAAATAGAAATGTCGAGAAAAATGAGAGAAAATGGTCACAGAGGGCACGGAGAATAATATTCATAATAATATCCCACTGGGTCTTTGTTTACTTCTCCAGAGGTAATCATCAAATATGATAGAGCAGTATATTCTAAATGGTAGGAGTAGTCTGACATTAAACCCTAACCCTACCCACATTTTACAACATTTTGGGCCCAATATCTCCAACATGGAATAAACCCAGAAATCTCTACTGAAAATAACTGTTTAGTCTAGGATTAATCTTAACCCATGTCTTTGAAACTGTCCCATTATGTGGCAAACATTTAATAATTGCTTCCCCTCTGTGGTGGCATCCTAAGTAAAGCAAAAGTTGAAAAGACCCTATCATAAAAGTGATGTTGTATAACGTAGGCCAAATTATGTGATCAGCTGAGGCAGCTCATTGGAGGGCTTTGTTGAGTTTAGATATGAGGACATGTCCTCACATGGTCCACAGAGAGGATAGGGTTATATGATCATATGAGGGACCAGATGCCTCCTACGCTAGATTTATTGCCTGACCTTTGGATGTGGGAAATAAGAAAGAATGCATGAGGAGGTGATCAGTGTGATAGAATTCCTCATGTCACCCTCTCCCTGATCCTCTACTCACTCTAGTTTGTTCTCATAATAAAAGCTCCCTCCTTAGATATTATACTGTATATATATAGCTCTAAGCCTTGCACTCCTTAATAGTTCATCCCATTTTGAAAATTCATTATCTACTCACCCCCATGTCAGTTGAAACTGAAAACCTAGGAGATAGTGAGGTGAATATTTGTTTGGTGGTCCTATGAACTTCAATGTAGTTTTAACTGGTATGGGGTGAGTAAATAATGACTGGATTTCATTTTTGGGTGAACTATACCTTTATAGGAACTGAAGTTTATTCTACTGCATCACCTACTGTTGCACCTACTCGCTCTGAGCTGTAAAACTGCAACTACAGAAGCTCCCAATGTAACATTATTTGGGTAGAAGTAAAAGCTCCTGGCCAGAGAGACATCTCCTCATGGCCCCTGTGTCAACACAGCCCAGTTGAGGTGGGCTACTGTGGGCAGCAGATGGCCAGACCGCCGCACCTGGACTACTGTTGATTTTAAACCGAGCTGTCAGTCCTAATGCAGACTGCATGACTAACTGACCAGCTCAGCATTACTGATGGAGTCAAATATTAAACTTAAAATCTTCAACCTGCCACCCCCCCCCCCCCC
>OOFE01011022.1:4398-17490 GCA_900323365.1 Monocentris japonica
GTGGAGGAGAGAGAGGGGGGGGGGGGGGGGGGTTAAGAGTGAGAGAAAAAAGTAAACCTGGGTGATCGTTTACACTTTGCTCGGTTTTAGCGTGATAGCAGATTTTCCTGTTGAGGAGAGTTATGTTCACTTTGTTCTTTCTAGAGGTGATATGAGATCGCTGTCTCACATCGTCTCATGATATCTAGGTGATTTATCAGTCATGTATCAGAGGAAATGCTATTGGCACATCAGATAGATATCTAGGTGGCTGATATGAGATGTTGTCATCAACTTTGTCGACAGCTCATACCCTTGAGTCCCAGGCAGACAAACCAAACCAAAACTCCAAGTGGCTCCTATTTTCCATTGTGTGGAATATTCTTATCTTGCGAAAGCACAGGGTGTTTTCCTTTGCCCTCCTGTCCCACTACACTGTATCACAGATCCTGGCGTGTTTTAGTTGGACCCAGGACAGTGAAAACTCCAGAGAAAACAGCAGTGTTTTAAAAGTGATTTAAATTGTGATGGAGACCAAAATTTCCTGTGAAAATCTATATTTTTCCTTATGCAGCATGTGCTACTATCAATACACACTTGCCTAAATGAACTCTAAATGAGTCTCCATGTTACCTTTGTGCGACACCTTTCGTTGCATACAGCCTGGGAGGCACCTTCTGTTGAATCATTTTACTACACCTTAATGAAACTGCTGCAATAATGTTTTCCTTCTTAAATTGTGTTATCACAATTAATAAAAATATTTCTTTTCTTTCCAACTTCCTCTAGGGGTTGTCCTCTAGGAGTGGCTGTGTTTCTCCTCCACTCTCCAAAGACGGGATGCAGCTGCCTGTCAGTCCTGGAGGAGTGGGTGGGAGTGAAGGAAGGAGGGAGGGAAGGGGGGAACAGGACAGATGGAAAGGCAGCCATACAGGATGCTCTATCTCAGCACTACTTAGTGCTCTTCATTAAAAGCTATGATATGACTCCAATAAGTGTCTAAGTACAGCGATAGAGGAGTAGTGCCCTGTACGGGGGCATAAGACGGATGGCCTTGCAAGGGGAGCTACAGCTCAGTCCAAAAGTATGAGTGAAGAATTATGAATCACTGGATAAATGACCAGCAGAAAAATGAGTCAGAGATTGCTTTGTTTAAAATATAAAACACAAGAAATGCTGTACAAGTGTCAGATGATGAATTCAGGAGTGTGTTAAACCAGCTATTAAATTCTCCGCAGTCCATTCAGATCTAAACAACTTCACACTAGTCTCCAGTACATAGTTGTTGGACCGCAGCTGTGTGTTAAGATAAATCACAAGAGGACAGAATGGGATCAATGTGTTTCAAAACCTGCTGCTGAGCGGAGCGTTACCATACTGGCGCTCCATGGCACATGTCAGCCGAATCAGACGCACACCATGTTTTTCTGCATGGTCATAATGCGAAGCACATTTTCTCAGAGTGGCTGGCATGCAGAGAGTCGGGACAGCCAGGAAACAGCTGATGACGAAGGATTAGGTTTGGGCCAGGGGAACGGAGCCGGCAGGGCAGGACTGCATCAGGGCTCTGCTACAGTACATACCAGCACCCTGACGCAAAGGGAGAAAAATCCCCAGCACTCAGAAAAAGAATAAAACTTCTCTGTGTTACAAGTTCCAACCATATAAATTTGTCAGCGTATATCTAACGTAATACTGTTTTTGAGTTGGTGCTTTATGAAACGTCCCATAAGAGATGGAGACTATCCCGTTGAGGGTAAAACTATGATATGAATGTGACTTTCCAAAGGCTCATCTGAAACAACGGTACTAGATAATCCCAGACCTAGCCCAAAATAACCACAGAGCCATCTCCAAACAAAATGGCCACAGAACACCAAGAACTTCAAAGGGAACAACTTACTGTAAGCCAGGAGGAGGAGACGCTTTACAAAAACACATACCAACATT
This sequence comes from Monocentris japonica, assembly GCA_900323365.1. Classification (NCBI taxonomy): domain Eukaryota; kingdom Metazoa; phylum Chordata; class Actinopteri; order Trachichthyiformes; family Monocentridae; genus Monocentris; species Monocentris japonica. The sequence continues at coordinate 6,328 of OOFE01011022.1, forward strand.
GTTTACATTACAAGAAGACATCTGTTTTGGTGATGCTAACTCAGATTCTGTCAAATCAAAAAGGTAATGTGTATACAGTAGATGGATGTGTTCTGTAGCAGGCCCTGTGTCAACCGGGGATCGCTTTCAGGTGCAAAGCATATGCCGGATCACAGTGGAAAGATGTGCATGCCACATGTGTCTCATGAAACAGCTCACGTTGTCACAATGTAACTCACTCCAGGTACTAAAATCTTCTCTTGTGATGAATGCGAGGAGATGATTCAGCCGGTCGTTTATGTCTGCTCCGCGTTGCACAGACAAGACTGATTCACAGGTTTATGAGAGTGACCAAAGGCAAAGCTATAACTCCGGGCTTACATGAGCTGCTATGTGTTTCTTTTTCGGTCATCACTCAGAAGAGACCCGTCCACCGGTGACAGTGACTGATGCCGGGTCTGATGACACTGTGCAGCCACGGCCTCTGGATGAGCTTCCCCATGTAGCTATGCAGAAAAGATTGATTCTGATAGGGTCATTCACCAGGGAGGCAGGACACCAATGGTTCACTGGTGACGACCGGCAGTTCGCTCTGGGTGACTGAAGAGGGGCTGTACAAACAAGCCCTTTAGCAGTGAAGCACAAAGTGGAGAGCATGCAAACATCTTGTGCTATAAAGCCTTGTGTGTGAGTGTGTGTGTGTGTGTGTGTGAGTACATGTCAGGGACCCCGGGACGCCTTGTCAAACGTATTCTCTTAGCGAGAAGATAAACATTGTCAGAGTTGCACAGTGAAAAGAGTCAAAAAGTGGTGTGTGTGTACAGAGATGCTGGCCAGTGCGGTCTGATGTTGTGGCGTCGTAAAGGACAACTCAAGTCATCACCGCGTTGATGTTTGAACAGGTTGCTCACACCCATTCACATTGTAATACTTGTACACATTCAAGTATGTGAGTAACACACACCGCCTCCACAAACACCGTCTGACAGCGACGTCAACAACAAACAGACTCTAGACATTCAGCATTCAGCCAAAGTTAAACCCAGACAAGAAGTTGTCATTCACCATTGTGTGATATTTGTAAGAAAATCTCTTTCTGATTATCATATCAACTCAAATCAAAGAAAGTGGACCAGTGCTCCAGCGCTGGAGGGATGAGGTGCATCCATCCTGTGACAGACAGCTATGAAATTGAATCCGCCACAGTAGGCTCTCCATGCAGACTAAGTGAATTTTCACCGCCTAGTACAGGACATCTTCACTCCTGCCAACAGCGGCCGGGCAGCCATGACTAAAAGTGAATCCATTGAATGTGAAAGAAAAGAGAGTGCATGACAGTAAGGCCTCTTACCTTCAGCGTTATCAGTACCACAGCAGTGTCTGAGCTCCCAGAGCACAGACAAGTCTCTCAGGATGCGAGTGTGTGCGTTTCCCTCTCCCTCTCCTTTTCAGTCTGCTAAGTTGACTAGCCCGTGGTCGGTCTCCTTCTGAAATCAGAGGAGAGGTCTCCCAGCCAGTTCTCTCTACGGGGGCTGCTGGTTTAGATGTATAGATCCCTCAGATGTTCAGGGTCTGGGGGCTGCAAGGTTAATCTCTGGTGTCCCGGGAGTCCGCTGGAGGAGGTACCGCCCCGAGCTATTTGTTTAGTCAAATCACAGCGCCACGGGGGTCTCCTCTCCTCTCTCACACTCTGAAAAAGCCTGCCCACTGCTCCCAAAGAGTTCTGTGAGTTAAAAAAAGAAGTGTTCCCAATGAATAGATACACACACACACATATACAAACTCCTGTCCTGCCGGATTCACGCAGAGGAGAGTGTCTCTGCTGCAACTCTAACACACTAGGAGTAGGAGTGAGGGATAAGGGGGGAGGAGGAGAGAGGGAGGGAGTTGTGAAAGGGAGTCGAGCGAAAGGAAGAGAGGGAAGTTTCAAAAAAGGAATGAACTGAGAAAGAGATAGGCAACTAAGTCGGAGAGAGAAAACCGAACAACACAGATCAAGTTCTGTTTGTTGTTCTTAGGTAGCAGTTTGAGCGGCCCCGAGCTGGAGCGATTTGTTTCTGAATGGGGTCTCGAGCAACTGGAGCTGGACGAGAGGAGGTGTAGCTGAGCTGAACCAACTGAGACAGTCTCCACTGGCAACAGCAATCTGGACCGCATCTAACCCAGCAAAAACAAAACAAAACAACACAAGAGAGAGAGCGAGAGTGAGAGGTCCGGGGGAATAAAAAACGCTTTGGCAGAGCTCGTGGTGGCCTGCTTTGGAAACAAACATAAAGTCTCTTTCTCAGGAAAACAGGATAACTCCACTTCCCTTACATAATGAATCGACCAAAATCAGGTGTAAAGGAGGTGAAAACACATGTAGGATGCAAACCGGACGCTTTTAAGCTCCAGTAAATGTGTTTTTCTCACACTGTATATCTCCTTCTTTTCCTCTTTCCTCTTTCTTTCCCTCTCTTTCTCTCTTAGACACACATTGAAATACACAACACCTCCCCCTCCTGTCTCTTTCTCTTCCTCTCACTCTCTCTTTCTCTCACACACACACACACACACACACACACACACGCACACCATGCAAATGCATCCATGTCTGGTTTCAATCTTGGCCCTCTTCCTAATTTCCTCCTTTCCCAGGATATTATTGGATGGCTTGAAATTCATAACGCAAGTCTGCAGCTGACTAAGGCCTTTTCTCTCTGAAGGGGGGTGGGGGGGGTAAATTGGACAGTCATGCTCTCCTCTAATTGCAAAGTGTAAAGGCTTTGCTAGCAGTAATTAGAGAGCCAGTGTGGGCCCAGTTATTAGATAGGAGGGGAACAACGCCACACAGGACAGTCCCACCTCAACCATCTATTCCTGCCGCTGCCACCACAGTTCTTTCTTATCACCAATATCACACTTTTCTACAGCGACATCCCACCTCAACCTCATGAATCCACTCCTATATACAGTATCTACTGCTAACAATGATATACAACCTTCTGTTAGTAAAACATAGAATACAGTAAAATACACACACACACACACACACACACACACACTCCCTTATCAGTCAGCTGAAGTGGAGCTATGACACAGACTCTGTCTAAACATCCTCCAGCGGTCCTCAGCTCTCATGGGACACATTGAGTGGAAATATTTAATGTTCAAGCCCTATGAAGAGAGAGATGAATTGAACAGGGACGCACATGTCAAGGGAGCGCCTCGCATTTTATTATTATCAGTAATTGCATGGCTTTGCCACGGGTAGTGATGCCTGATATTGTTTCAATGGCAAAGAATCTCTGAGGGCCAGAGAGAGAGCGAGAAAGAGGGGGTGTGTATTGTCTTATATTTGGCAACTTCCCTTGTTTATTCATAAAGCTTGACCGAATAGCAAACCACTTAACGAACTGGACTCCAAACCATTCTTCTAGCACAATACCCAGCCTATTCAGCTGATCTGGCCTGTTGCCATAGCTACCCAGTGCTACCACCCTATACGCTGGTCGTGTGCATTGTGTTTCGCTGGGTCTTGGATACAGCTAGAGGTTATCTCTCTCTGTCTGACAGCCAGGGGCCACAAGAGGACCCAGGCAGGAAACAGTGGGGCTGAGGCCTGGCCCTGGAGCTGAACCCAACATCGCCACTGAAAAATGAAGGTGGATGAAGCCGAAAGATATCTGATCAGATCCGTTATAAGTTCTAGCGAGAAAATATAAGAGTCAGAGGCCCCACTAAGCTTGATTCAGAGGGGCGTCTTTCAGGCCCAAACCCTGAAACTGAACCAGGGAAATACTTGGACAGATCTAAAACTCTCTGGTTACACTTCCCGCTCTGCATCTCTTCACATCGCTTGTATGCACACTGTGGCTGGACTGCATCCGGACCTGTCACGTCAAACATTACGGTCAATTAAAACCACACTGGATTAGGAAAAGATCCACCTGTTCTGAAGCAAAGTTGTCATATTGACTCATACTACTACTCCTTTTTTTAACTAGACTACCACAGTACAGCAGTATGTTTGGTATCACAGTGTCTGGTGCGAGTGAAGCACTGTGCAGCCTTTGTGTGTAGGCCTACTGCAACATCTCTAAGACTGACTGCTGAGGATGAAAGCTCTGGGTTTGTCTGGGCACCAACAGCAGCTCATTACATGCTTTCTGACACATGTGCGCTTTTAGAAGTGGTCAACAGAGGATGCAAGCCTCTTATTAGTTCCCCTTAGCTACACTTGAATGTCTTGACAACTACAAGGAGACCTATGGGAACACTATTTATGCTACACTGCTTATATAGAATCCACATACATGGGTCATTCACTGTAGCAACCCCTCATTTAGATAAATATCAAGAGATTTATGGCAGTCTAAAAAAGGTCAGATTTTCAGATTTTAGCGCTCAGCAGAAAGGAAGTGCCTTAAATCTAAACTATACGGCTCTATTTCAGGCTTTCTGGGGTTTGAATGTTTGAAGACTTTTTTTGGTGAGTTTTAGGCTTACGCAAAGCTCAGACAGTTAGATTTACTCAAGGCTTGTGTGTGTGTGTGTGTGTGTGTGTGTGTGTGTGTCTGTGCATGTGTGAAGAGACAATGCTTGTCAACTGTAACCCCTGGCAGAACACAAGTGCTGTTCATTTGCTATTTTTAGTCTAATTTTTATCACTTGGTACGCCAGCATCAATCGATTTCTAGCTGGTCATGATGCTTCTGTGATGCAGTTATTATGGCGCACTAGCCTTAAAGTTCAAACCTGCAGCAGTTTCACCTCCATTAGCGTCAGGCTGGTTCACGCTAGCAGCTGACTGTTAGTAATGGATGATTAGACTGAGATATTGACGTGAATCTTTTATGAATGCCTGGGCTTCCTGTTTGCAGGTGGAACGAGAGAGGTGTCTTTGCTTGCCAAGAATAAGCTCTGACGAAGGGAATATATGAGGTAATATTTTGAGTACTGCTTCAGCTACTCTGGGAAAGGGTCGCATGGCACCAGCAACTAGAATGCAGAATAAACTTTATTTGTGTTGGTTGCTAATGGGTGTTACAAATTCACCACGACAGCTCAAGAGCAGGCCAGTCTGTGTATCAGCCTGCTGGCCTCTCCTAGGGACACCAACCAGTGCTTAGGTATTTGCTGCCCTCGTGTGGTCATTGTAAGCAGGGACATAGTGGAGGGCTAAAACCAACCTGACCTCAATTCAGCCACCTTTTTATTTCAGAATAGAAATGACCCACCAATTTAACTCAAATCTCTATCACGTGAATTTATTGCAAATATCATAGTAAGTAGTATCAAACTGATGTATGTCATCCTATAGGACGATTGGGTCTTTTAAGGGGAAATAACATAAATTAATGCTTTTTAAAGTAGTGTTCGGCCTGTAACCTTTCTATTTACCACTCATCACGCATTGCAAGGATCCCGTGCTGGATATCCACGTACACACGCACACACAAACAATACACGCACACCTTACGCGTGCTTATCATCATTATCACGGTAGACTAGTTAAGTTAGGGTCAGTGAACTCGCGTCGCCAAGTGCAGGCAGGTGGGTCTCAGGTAGTCTGACGTCACGATGATACTTTTGAACTCCAAAGCAGTAAATCCATAAAGGTGTGTAGCTTTACTCCACAGGTAGCCTGACAATAATTACTTAGCCTGGACCTTCGACTGAAATAGGAAAAGAGCGCTTGAGCCTGTTGGGAATAAATACTACAATGCGCCAGGAGGTTTGATTCACCGCGGTCTAGCTGAGAGTCACCGTTTGGACAAGGATACCGGCATGTACCCCAACTCACACCCGGCGAGATACATGACTCAGACGTTGAACAGTCAGTACCTCCCGCCGCCATATGGAGATTTCACTGGTTATCATCACCCGCCGGGACTCGGCGAGCCGCTCCATAACAACCCGTCAACAGGTGCCTGGAATCCCGCTTACGCCGCCCCCCGGGAGGAGTTATCGGCGTACGGCAACAGCTTCCCGGGGTCAAGTGCCAACATCACCCAGGTCAGCTTGACTTCCCCGGACTTGACCGGCATGCTGACCGCCTCTGGAGGGGGATCTCTCTGCCCGTATGGCTCACCCCCGGGGCAGGACTGTCCCAACACCTCCCGGAGGAAATCATATGAGTGGGTCAGACACATTGGGCATCCGTCAGCTTCAGGTGGGGCTTCACTTATTATGGAAGATGCTGGGCAAACTACCCCAAAAACGTTACAGAAGGCCGACAGTACAATAGGATTTATTATATATGTTGCTATGTTGTGATGAGATACATGCATATTATCATATCGTTGGTTGGAGGCATGCAGTTATTTTGACACAGAAACAACTCTACTGGGCTTATCTCAAGTTGTTTGAGCAGCTGATAAGAACCTACTTTTAGCTGGTAATGTGTGTGAACACAATGCAAATACACCACAGACCTATCTACAAGGTGTTGATTACAAATAAGATTGTTCTAAATACTAATGGATTAGCAGCAAAGGTGTAATGTATAACACTTACCCTATAGCTGTCTTTAAGAGCATTCAGAAGAAAAAACACTATTTTCTGTTTGATGTATTTTTCAAACTTCATTAGTTTGTGAGAAGAGCCCTCAGTGTGGCCCTACTTACTCTATGAGTCACATGACAAAGGTATCCATGGGTCAGCTCTTGAGTGGGTGTACAGATGACAAAGAAGATAAAAACACATTTTTGTAGACACATTCAGGAACAATTTTAACATACTACACAGAGGGAGACAGACCACAAACACATCTGTCAAGCATTGGCTTTTCACCTCTCCCTCCCACCAGCACGGTTTAAAATGTCAACGCAAAGCTAACAGTAGAGGCCATGGCGTCTGCAAAGTGTCGCTCCCCACCCTCTCTGTCCACTGGGTGGGTGCTGAAGGGTGACAAACTGGCTAGATAACGCTGACGTTACAGGAAGCCTGGATGAGACGCAGATAAACCAAATCTCCTCTACAGGAGAATCCACGGGCATTATTGGTGTGTGTGTATGTGTGTGTGTGTGTGGGGGCTGCAGTGCCTTAATCAATGAGCTGTTACATGCCATAGTCAAGACTTTTCCTCCGGATCTGTAACATTTACTTACCCCTCCTTCCCTTCCCAAGTGTGTGCGCGTGTACATGTGTGTCAATGAATAGCTGCCTGTGTAAACAACTATGTAAACACCACTCATAGTGATAAGGAGAACCACTGTTGCAATGCTGCAGGGAGTCTTTGCACTAGTTATGGTTCACATGATTAATAGGCTTGATGAGGCTTTTACCGGCGCCTGAACTTGAACATGGCACCAGACATCTTAGTCTGTTGGGCCACTGTTCACACTGAGCATGACTCACTGAAATGTTAATTGTTCTAGTTAGAAGTGAAGACCTAACAAACATGGAAGAATGAATAACTACTACTCACCAGTCAATCAGTCAATCAAGCCTGTATCAATCCCTTTACTCATTCGGCCTTGATGTTGTACGTGATCCAGGACGGATGACTCGCACTAAAGACAAGTACAGGGTGGTGTACACAGACCACCAGCGCCTGGAGCTGGAGAAGGAGTTCCAGTACAGCCACTACATCACTATCAGGAGGAAGACCGAACTGTCCCTGGCACTGAGCCTCACAGAGAGACAGGTGAGAGGAACACATCAGAGTTAGAGGCAGAAAGTACGAAGTAGAGAAACAGGTGAGAGTCAGATGACTGAATGATGGGGAAAGACAGGAGAGAACTCAAAGGAAACTCCACTACACTGTTATATATCATCAGTCTGTCATGATACAACCTGCCTGTCTACTTCTACCTCAGTGAGTGATTTCCCACATTTCTCAAGATGCCTTTTGGCAACCCCCAGGGAGCGTGCCTGAACTTGTTGCATTTAGCTGTGGGTTATACATATAGGTGGAGAGAGACCGATAGTGAAAATAACAGTAAGAGAAAGTGAAAGTGGCAGCCCTTACTCAAAATGCAACATATCTTGTTGCATGCGTTGCGTCATGGTCAATTGAAGCTACTGTTGGTGGAGAAATTGGTGTCTCTGCCGTATCTCTGTATGATTGTTGAATGTCGGTGCAAAATGGTGAGTCTAGAAAGAAGCCCTTGCTCTTTGATACAGATGGACTGACACCAAAACCTGACGTTTACCGTTGATGTTGCAGATAGCTGAAAATTTGGTAGTACTTTACATTACAGTACACCAATTACAGGATAATAACTGTGTAATTACATAGAAAGTATAAAACTACGTGGTAATTTCTGGTAATAACAAGGAATTATTTGCAATTATAATGTGTAATTTCTTGGTTAAATGATTTACTTGGCACTACTGTTCCCTTGATGTTATCTAGTATTTCCAAAATAGGTGCTGGCTAATAGTACCGTAATAACCTCATCTCTCTACTGAACAGAATAAGGAAGTTCCATTTAAGGGAGACTTAAAGAACATGTAAGCGATTGTTTTCCAAGTATTACCTAGTAGTTGTCCTGTAATGTTTGCACAACCTTCTACTGCAACGTAGTACTGTTGTTATGCTATTATTACAGCATAACGTTGCTAATTATACTGTGAATCTGTACCATCATTTAACTGAGAAATGACATGTTACAAATGACGTTACTTGTTATTACCAGAAACTAACAGGGAGTGTTTGATACTTTCTATGGTATTGTTATAATTGTGACATCACTTTGTCTCCATTTGAACTTTTTTTAAATGCACCACCAAACAATAAAATGGGCCCAAAAATGCAAGGTACATCACCAATAAAGTGTTTAGGGTGGATTTTTCCTTTAAGATACAGAGAAACAACGATAGGTCAGAGAGGCAAACGTGAGTCAAAGTCAGGAGAATGAATAATTGGTGATCACTGATTGTTTTATTAACGTTGTATTAACTCTCAAGAAGTGTCAGGTTATATTAAAAACCAATGGAGAGCCAGTGCAGAGCTTTGGTCATGTAACTCTTTGTTGCAATAGCTATGATAGATTCTTTGTAAGGTGTGGATGTTTTAGATGATGACATGTCATGTTGTGTTCATCTGTGGTTCAGGTGAAGATATGGTTCCAGAACAGGCGTGCCAAAGAAAGGAAGTTAAGCAGGAAGAAGCTGCAGCTTTCCCAGCAGGCCTGCACAACCACTCCCACCCCGCCTGTACTGGGTGGCACACCCATAACAACCAGCCCCGGCAGCAGCATTTTGTCCGATACGATATCAATGGTGGTTAAAGAGGAATACTAGGGGATTTCTTGTGGAAGACTGCATATAGCATCGGAACAAGCAACGTGTACATATTGTTTATTTTTTGTCAAATGAACGAAGATGATTTACATCAACATGATGCTCTAATGATGCGCCTCCTGCCTTTTACTGTGAAGCACTACAAGTCTGTTGCACTACTCATCTCTAGCACCACTCATTTTCCAATTACAGGATAGTAATATGTTAGTGTGGATCACTACCACCACCAGATATTGATACTAGGATGAAGAGCATAAATTACTAGGTATCAAGTCAGGCAACCAGTTAGGCATTTTTTTCTTTTTGCTGTTTTATTTGTTTAATGCATTAGAAAAAAAAAAGTTTCAAAAAAATGCTGTGGAATCAGATGTTAAGACAGATGTTTTTTATCCATACCCTGAAGACTACTCGCTGCAGATCACTCAACCCTATGACTCATGGTGTACAGGGCAGTACACTGACATTTTAGGTTTGCCGTGAACTTGGGAGAATGTTTTAAGTGAAAATGTTGCCATGCCTATGTAGCCTTTGTAGACTTCTGTAATTCTGGTATGCAGAATGTAATGTGTAAGGAAGTGTTAACACATATCGCTGGTGAGTGATGTGAACACGTGTGGTAATGTAGAAAGTGCTTTGCATATATAAATACACTGTCTTTTTTGTGATCCTGGTTAGAAGTCACATGAAAGAGGAAGAGAAAGTGACACATTTAGCATTGTAAATCTCATACAGAATCGCCCAAAGACAAAAAACTGTCTGTCTTTAAAATGAACCACAGTGGAAAGTTCCCTGCAACATTTTGCAACCTGTGCATTTATGCAATCTGTGTGTGTGGTGGAAGAAATTCCTTGTTTTGGATAGTGACAAATTCATACATTTCTTGACTTTAGATCATAACAGTGCTGTTGTAGCTTTATCCGTTAAAGTTTATGGTGGCTGATGTTCTGCAGTCACAACCACTTACAGTTCAGCATAGAGGTTGATAATTCCTGGTTATTATAAAAACGGCATTGGCCACAGTCACATTATAGAATATATTGTGGGACTGGCTGTTGTCACCATACACCTCAGGGTTATGCATCTACTATCTTCACATTGACTTCTGTTTTACAAATATATTAACTTTGTTAACGTTTCCAAAGCACAGATGCTGATAGCATGTTAACATGTGAAATACTGAAAAATATGTAGAGGGTCTTTGTCAGGGCACTATTAGTAGGTTCGGCCAAAAATGTATTCCATCAATGGTGTAATTTTTGAAATATTATAGGCAGCACAACAAAATTCACATATGTTGTGCACAGTGATGGTGTAGTGGTTCAGTCCTCTGTCACATGACCCACATGGACCCCTGCTGACCTCTGCAGATCAATGGCCACAGATCTCCTCTCCTGTGTCCCCTGCACTGTATCCCACTCTGCTTTCTCAATAATGAAAAGATAATTGAATTGGTCATTGATCAACTTAGATCTTCAGGGGTCGTTCTTCATGATTATGTTCATTTGCAGGAAATAAAAATGTGGGAATATGGGTTTTACAGATTGTGAATTAAACTCAATATTTTTTGTTGACTTCAATTTAAAATCTTTTAATCAGAAACACATGGATTTGGTTACATGGTGGTATGGCAAGGCACTTATGATCACAAGAACTGAACTGCATCACCTGTTTGAGCTTTTATGGGAAAATATAAAAACATAAATCTTTCATGGTTCAACCAAACCTATCAAAGTTAAAGAATAATAGTATAACTAATCTCTTTGGATGTAGTATATGATGTACACACCAAACTACCTAATAGAAAGACTGAATGCAGATGAATACCGAACAATTATATATATATACATGATAATTATTAAAAATGTATATGAACAAAGCTACACTGACTGATTCATTAGATGGCAAACACTATCAAGATACCTATTTCTCTCCCTGATTTGTTTTAGCTGCACA
>OOFE01011023.1:13487-31605 GCA_900323365.1 Monocentris japonica
CCTGTCACACTGCTCTCTCTCTCTCTCTCTCTCTCTCTCTCTCTCTCTCTGTTTATCGTAGTAAACCCTATGTTTCCTTAAGGTCATAATTCTCAGTGCAATCCGCTATTATATGGCCAATCTCAATATCTTCCCTTCACTAAAGCCCATAAAGTAGTCTATAAAATAGTTAATAATTAAGCGCAAATTAAAGCCAGGTATCATTTTAACAATAGCTAACCATTTTATTATTTATGTATAACCTGGTAGAATTTTGTGCAGTTACTTTTGTCATTAATATAACGTCTTATATAGTCATAGTGTTGCTATATTTCCAACACAGCTGAAAACCAGCCACTGTTATGATCCCCAATTTAGCATTGTGATGTGACTTTCCTGTTGCAAGTCTGGGAATGTGTTGAGTTTTGACTGGGTTAATCTGCTTGGGTTACATCATGGAGCTTTTTGTTATCATGGAAAATGACTGTTATGCTACATTAGTTACCTGTGGCTCTGGCTTAAACAACAAGTAGCAGAGGCTGTTGTGGAATCACTTTTGATTTACTGTGCAATGACTTTTCATCCGGTACTGTTAGGTCTTATTATTATCTATCTAAATGAATGTCAATACATTTAGCACAAATGATTTGCAGAGCAAATGCAAAAGCAGTGCAGAATTACTGTAAATGTTTCTGTTCACTTTAAGATGTGAGATATTACGACTCTCCATACATGCAAAAAAGGATTACCTTATGTTGAGTCAACATTAGATAAGAACTATATGTGGATATTGTTATTCTCCTACCCTGGTCAGTTGTTGATGGTAGATACTTAGATACACAGATACTTATGTTTTAACTCTGAATGATACAGTATGTGGGCTTTAAGCGGCAAGTAATCTAAGCTCTGTAAGAGAATCATTCATCATCAATCAGTCTCCAAAGTGGTGTCACCCACACAGACAGCAGCTTCTTTGTGTTTGAGTTTTGGGACTAAAAGCAGTGCCGTTGTGATCCAAGCCAAAAGGGGCGTACAATACACTGTCATTTTGGGGTGCAGTGCCAACAGGCAGCCAATGCCAGTGTGAGTTACATCACCCAAGCGCTGTGAGGCTGGCACAGCCTGTGGCTGCAATGCACCATGGGAGATGGACCACTCTTGCTGTCGGTAATTGGGGTTTAGATATGATACTCTGATGGTTCATAGTGAAACATGAGCTAATGCAAAAGTGTTTTTCCTTTTCCAATTATTTTTATTCTCAATTCCGTCTCTCCAGCAGCAGATTCCTCCTTTATTTTATTGGCTGTATGAATAGAAAGCACTTTTAGACAGCCTCTGTTTTGATTACAGTTTCATATAGCATCTTGGAATTTAGCATTCTTCTCAGCATATTGGAATTCAATATTTTTCTCAGAGCTCACCTTTAAAGGTTTAGAGGTTTATTAAATTGGAAAGAGTTCCTGTCTCAAAAGAGCTCACTGACTGCGCTGGCAGAGAAACAGAAGAAGTTGTAAATAATTTGTTCACATCTGGACTGTTTGTATACAATGCATACAACCTGTTGTTTTGAGATCCAGACATATGTGAAAGTTGTGAAAAGACTACCCTTCAAGCATTAATGTGTATAACCCTTTATCTATTTATTTAATACATCCAAGATTGGAGGTTTAAACAAAACAATGCTATTCAGGTGTCTCTAGAAGAACAGAAGGACTAACTGACTCAGGGTGACACCACCTTATATTCCTGGGTTTCAATCAATAGGTTTATTTCTGGTAAAGCCTGCCCAGGGAGCAGTGATGTGCGGTGGTCTGCTCTCAGTGTTGTGACGAGCTCAGACTCATTAGGCACATCACACCTGCCACTCTGTTTCTCACATCCTCCCCACATCATGAGCCATCTCCCACCAGAATCCTCACTATGGCTCAGCAACTAAATACTAAAACCAAATTGAGTTGCTTCGTGGAATGTCGTCCTGCATAGTACAATTTTATTTGAAGAAGAAGATAATAAATAAACATCCATTTTGCTACTCTGAAGTGACGAATGATATAACAAAATAGTGATTTAACCTGCACCCGGTTCATGAAAGCTTTTACATTTGTTGTTCTAAACTCCCGGTGTCAGGTAGGTCATTCCTGTGAAAAATCTTCTGCCACGCAGGAGGTGATTGATGTGTTTTTTTCTGGAAGCAGCAACAGCAGTTTTTTGGAATAAATAGAGGAACAACTGGGTAGTTAGCGTGAGCAGCAATAGCCACCGTGGCTGAACAGACAAAGAAAAGAGCGCCACCTGCAGAAACACAAACTTCATCAACAGAAAATCCACACCGCATTACTAGCCACACGGTTTGACTGGGAAGTGATCACCACACTACAGCAATGTCCACTTAGCACCAAGGATGTCACAGATTACCACTTTAAATTTGGGACTAAATGTCTGCCATATTATCCCAATCATGCAATACATGTATGATTATGCTGTGAACATTGAGTGCATGTTTTTCATTCCCCAGCTGTCGGGCTCTTTGGTGCTGGCAGTCGGACTGTGGCTGAGGTTCGACCCAGATACAGTCCAGCTCCTGACAGGAGATGGCGCCCCTGAGACCTTTTTTATAGGTACGTTCAGCGCAGAACACCTCACCTTACATCTCCAGACCCATGGCTCAGGAGTGTGATGGACTGAACAGACCTCATCAGTTTAACCTATATCCACTGCAATGCAACAATGAACGTGATAAGGCTGCACATATAAGTCACATGAAGGACCGTGATTTTTGCAGCTACATGAAACATCTTATGGAGATTTTATCAACCTCAAAGTGGCTACAACTTTACTTCTATTTAAAGGGGAACACCAGTTGTTTTACAAATTTGTATGTTATTCCACTTGTCTATGACAAGCCAATCAAGCTGCAAATACAAACAACTCCCTCTCAAAGCCAGAAACTAGAGAACTACCGTGATGTAACAAGGTGTAAAGTGTGAAAGCTGGTTCATAGAGAATGGTGCATAGAGAATGACTTTTGGAAAATGAAATGTTGGTATGAAAAACCTCAGACAAACAAAATCACTCTCCTGTTCATTGACTATGGAGCAGCTCCAGACTTATATACTGTTCATGTTTACAAGTATTAATTTGATTGTCCTGCTATTGGAATACGATGAATTCTTAAATTGAATGGTGTTCCCCTCGAGAAGGGAACTGAGACGAAATGAGACAAGCCTTTAGTTGATTAATCAACACGTCTCTCTCTAGACTAAAAGAGCTTATAGGCTCACAGCACCGGGGCACAGCTATGGCTTTTGATTGATATTGAATGAGGAGTTCCTTCACAATGTGACTATTAAAACATACAGTAGACAAGACAAACACCCGTCAGTGTTCAGTGGTGTTCCAGTGCTACATACAATAGGCCTTCTCTCTCTCTCTCTCTCTCTCTCTCTCTCTCTCTAGGCCCAAATGACTAGAATGAAGCCCATTCTTGTTACTCCCATTTAGAGCATGACCTAAAATGGTGACTTCACTTCATCAGCTCTTGCCACACTTTCATGGAACTGGCTGCTGCCCTCAGGGTATAGTAGCTTGTCGGGGTGGAGTAGGTGACAGACTTCTGCCCTCAACACTCAGTTGAAAGCAACAGTCATGACATCAGGCGTTGCATCCAAGTGATGTCTCATACAGCAACTGGCCAGCTTCTTGGGTCTAGCACTGTGTAAATGTAATGGGAGATAAAACAGGCCTGTGATGTTGGCTTTTTATTCTCATTGTAATTTGTTTGATGCAGTAGTGTGGTCGTTATGTGATGTTATGCTCAGTTTGGTTAAATTTCACATAGCTCCTCTTGCAACATCCAGTTCCACTTCGCAGAAGCATTTTCTTCAGTAGTAATGATCAGCAGTGATCTGCCCCTGAGCAGCCCTTGTTGTGTTAGGCCGCAGTAGTTGATGAAAGGTTGCCAATTTATCTAGATATCTCCAAGACCCTGCTGAAGATTGATCACAGTGCTGTGTTGCCTTACAGAGGAGCCTTAGCAACAATATAAATATTATCTTGGGCTGCCTGAGCAGAATAGTGGAGTGTGGCTTCCTACATGTACCCCAAGGAAACCATACAAGACTAAACGGAGTGATACCATAACAAGGCAAGATGGCAGCATTCCCTCTGGGTGATTCACTTTCCATTCTGTCACCTCTGTGACTCTATACTGCTGTGTATAAACAGGCATTGTGTGTGCATGTGTGTGTGTGAGAGAGAGAGAGAGACAGAGACAGAGACTGAGAGTGAGGCAGAGAGAGAGAAAGAGAAAGGTCACATTGATTTGTATTTCCAACTGATACCTTCGACTTGCTTTGGCCCAAGGAAGAAGTATAAATGGTAATTGTCTGCTAGATATCGGAGTGCTGCAGTGAAAGGTTGCACATCAAAAGCAGTGCTTAAACATCACGGCCCAAGTGTGCTTCTGTATGCACTTTGTATATCGGACCTGTGGCCCATGATATTTTCCATTGCTAACCCAGACAATCTGCTTTGAAGCAGTGTAATCTCTTGTCTCCAGCACCTTCCAGCAATCTACTCACAGCGGACGGCTTTCGTCTTTACCTCCCCTTTTGTTCAGCAGCAAGAAAACAACAGCTTGCTTTCCCCCCATGTGGATTAATTAAATTGCTGCAGTGGTTGCTGCCTATGTCACTGATTAGGCCCTTAGCATGGACCATAGGGACTGCCCTGGTGTACAGTTACAGTGTTAAGGGGTTCAGTAGTGAGGGCTGGGAGCAAGGGAGCAACACAAAGGAGATGACGCCATCTCAGCTCTCAGCAGCCCTGAGGTGAAAATCTAGTTGCAATAATCAAGAGCCCGGGCAAATCCGAGTGTTGTCAGGCCTGCTGTCAGTTCTGGCTCTGTATTGCTGCTCATGGGTTGAGAAATCTGATGAGAGCATAACAAGGTCCTTGTGGGTTGCATGTCAGTAGAATTAACCTGGAAAGAGTTTTTGATTAAAAAAAAAAGATGGTGTTTGTTTTATTAATTTACCCTACAGCCCCAAGAATGAAAAAACTTTATGAGTGGTGTTGGGTGGGGAATTGAACCCATAACCACAGTGTAGCAGAAGCCTTTTCTCTCTCCAATAAACTATATAGGTCCATAGCCTTTCATTTAAAGTGAGACAGAGCATCTGACCTTGATGCTGGACACATATCCCCCTGAGACATATATAGATGGGGAGGATTCAGTTTGTCTCACCATTCAACTCACAAAAGGCTGCACTAAAGGAGCTTCCACCCACACTTTTCTGTTGATAGTCAGACAGGACAGCAATCCTTTTATAACTTCTTTTTCTACAATGGTCTGGCAGCACTTGGATCATGCTGCCACCCTCAGTTTTGACTATGAATTGCAGACATATGACAAAGACAAAGACAAAGTACTAATCTGTCTCCTCTTATTTCCCCTTTCCTTTCCTCAGCTGTATACATCCTTATTGGCGCAGGAGGGCTCATGATGCTGGTGGGGTTCTTTGGTTGCTTTGGGGCTGTGCGCGAGTCTCAGTGTCTTCTTGCAGCGGTGGGTTGAAGTGTTTCCAAGGTGCTGCCTCTCAATAGCGCATCATCCATCCATCATCAGCCTTGTTGTTCCTGTACTGGCATTTCAAAGATACTGCATGTGACATAATGCCTCTGAATGCTTGCTCAGTCACACATACATAACCTTGCCATGTGAGTGATATGCCTAGCTAGTATGCAATGAAAGCTTCTTCTCTGTTCTGCAGTTCTTTGCTTGCCTTCTGATAATCTTCGGTGCAGAGGTTGCAGCTGGTGTGTTTGGATTCATAAACAAGGAACAGGTACAGAACTTTTTATTATTATTATTATGCTGGCTGTTGTTTTTTTCAAATCAGACAGAAATACATTAACTCGATTCACAAATAGCATTGTCACTAACTTATTTTCTGTCTTTTATCAATATTAGATTGTCGAAGAAGTCCAGAAGTTTTATAGTAGCTCCATTTCTGACAACTCCAATTCTAACAGCACCGCAATAGCGTCCATGTACCACACTGTTGTGAGTAAAATGCTATTCATCTTCATTTGTATCTTTCTATTTGTCAGTTCGTTATCACTAGTAATGCCACCGGGATCAGGATTTTATTCTGATAGAACTTTTCCTATGCATTTGCAGCTGAACTGCTGTGGCGGTTCCTCACCAAACCCTGCTCTGTGCTCTGAGGTTCCTGAGGAGACCAAGGTAAACTCTTCCCCGCTTTAAAACTGAACAGCCACATAGGGGCAGTATAAGGCTACTTTTAAAACTACAAACTTGCAGGGTTTAGTTTTGGATGCCATATACATCGTATTAATCCCTCTCCCTTGTTTGATATGAAATAATTTACAGCAGGAAAGGGTAGATGTCAACAATAGAATGTTACAGTACCTGTAATTATTGGTATGAATAACTTTTGTCTTTGTTTATAGGACTGCCTGACTGCAATAACAGACTTTTTCAATGAAAAGCTGTATATCATCGGATATGTTGGGATTGGTATTGCAGGAGTAATGGTGAGGATTTACACAACCTCGGATTCCTCATACACCTGATAAAATAGATTCAATAATAACTTAGGGACCATGCTGGTTGATGCTAGTTATATACAACCTTACACAAAGCTTCATGGCTCATTGATAAATGTTTCAAAATGTTTCAAAATGTTTCAAAACGTGTTTGATTCTCTTCTCAGGTCATAGGAATGATCTTCAGTATGGTCCTCTGTTGTGCAATCAGGAACAGTAGGGAGGTTATATAGACGGTGAGTTGACCCCACCTCCCACACTACCAGCCAGCCCTCTACAGACTCATTGAACCCCCATAATCAACCCTTCTGCATAGCAAGGGGGCAGACCAAGGACAATTTAATGTCATTTATGCAAGTCCAGGGTCATTTGGTGGAGAGGTTCACTCAAAATCAAAATGAGAGCACAATACATCCAAATTGTCCCAGTATCAAGGACCGAACTCGACACGATACGCTGGACCACCATCTTTGCACGTCCTCCTCGACGCCACCGGCACTGAAACACAAATTGCTTTCTCCGTTCTTTTCCATAACACTCACTCTGCATTTGGCACTACTCTGAGACATTCCTCATTTTTAGCATCCTCTTGCCAGCATTCCACAGAGGCTACCATACTGTCCTCTTTGACACAGGAATGTTATGACTGAGGAGTATTGCTGTAAATACGGACACCTATTTTATGTATCTGCTGTTAAGTAACGTTATTCATCCAGTGTCCTTTATAACCCCTTTTATGTAATGTATTGGCCTCATGCCAATCATAAGTTGTGTGCTTAAATGTTTTGAGGACTAGCCTACCTTTGCAGCATAAATGTCATGACGTGCCTCTGTAGCCACAGGCAAGCCTGCAGCCATTGTACTCATTACCTACTCATTGTGATTTCAGCATGTATATAACTACTGCGCTTGCTGCCTGCGATCACGCTGAAGTATTTCTACTTTAAAGCACAAAAGAGGAAGTGTAGACATGATATCAACCCAAAGGGTTAGGACAAGTCTGATGACGAACCGCCACTGTAAATCTCCAAATTGACCTCAATGGTAACGAACTTATACAACGTCCCACTCCAGCTCTTCTAGAGCATATAATGTGTGAACTGTAACAGTGAGCTAGTTTGCATTTTGTGTGAAGTATTGTGGATGTAAATTTTGTTGGTGTGCCAATAAGATGTGAATTATAGAATAATGTAGTTAATATGGATAATTTACTGTAAACCACAATAATAATAAAAAAAAACATATTTGGTGCTTTTATTTACATCTCTGGGTATCGAGTTTTCTGCCACTCAACTGTCACAAGTTTGCTTTTTATCAGGCACCATAACTCGCAGCAGGTTTCTTAACATGTCAGCATTCTTTCTTTTCAGATCATGCAGAATGGCAGCAAAGTGTTAAATCTTTGAGCAATGTTTCACAAGCAATCGTAGCAACAATATGTACTTATACAGCTGTTACGTATAGACTATATTGACGCAGGGGCCCAAGCACAGTATTCTACAAACAATATAGCCAATGAGATTACTTAAGATCATTTAAGAGCTCTGATTGTTGATTCCCTTTCAGATAAAGTGATATGTTTCTTTTCCAGTGCACATCAGAATACTTTTCTCCCTGAACTTATTATAGCTGACATGTGGTAAGGGCTGTAAATATAGTTTTTACTTAGTCCTAGTCCTTTTTCATGCAGTGTTTCCATGATTTTTTTCCACCCACTTTATGCCAGATAATAATATTGGTGTCCCCAAATCTGTCTGGCCCCAAGTCATCCAGTTGAACAGACCCATTGACATAAGCAGAGTGCATTGTAAAACTTTATTCCATAAATGTTATGTACAAAAAGACAGCACAAACATAGAAAATCAGTCAGTTCAACATGCACACACTAGCATAATGCTATGTTGGCCAAGAGCTTTTTCTCATCATCAGAGAAATGTCAATCGGTTCTGTTAAGGCATAAACCAAAGATGGTTGCATTTCTGAATACAGAGGAGCTATGCTTCAAGTCTCGGCCTGCCCCACCCAGTCTATGTAACCTTTGAATCCATTAGGACAAACACAAACATTATGTGCATGAATGCACCTCAAGTATTGGCAGAATATCAACAAGGTACAAAGACTACTGTTAACGGGTTAATAAACTACTGTGGGGCTAATATCAAGTATACAACACAACACAGTTCTGTGTCATTACACTCATTTCTTTCTGAAAATGTATATGTATAAAAAAAACAAAAACATTCTTCTGAATGTGTAAAGAGGTCATTGTATTTTTTTTCCACCAATCAAAGCCCTCACTGTAGAGTTCACGTCATGACACAGCAATGTGAAAATCCAATTCAAAATGGCATCTTACATTGTATTTTATATTAAGAAAAAGTGTGAAAGCAATGATTTGGGGAAAAAAAATGTCTGTCACTTTGATCAAGTCATTCCCAGCTCCTCACCCTCACAGAGGGAAGAACAGCAGGACTGTCCAGGGACAAAGAAAAGATACACTGCAACTCTCAGTCCCCAGCACAGTAAGGCTGATTGCTTTAAGTGCAAACATTTGTCCTAGCCTATTGAATAAGCCAAAACATGTGGAAGTGCAACACAGCCGTTAGAGCATACAGGAAGTTCAGAAACCACAGGAGGTTTCTTATAAGGAGGTTTTCAGACAAGTCAGAGCAGTCATGTAGTTTGTTGTATGATGTACACTGATGGTGTGTAGCTGCCAGTTGTTTGCTGATATACTTCTAAGATGAAAGGGTCCTGTGCACAGCCAGCTAGATGAGGTCGGTCTGGTCTCATGGTGACAGGAGGCCAAGAGGTAAGTTGTCCAATATATATTCTCCAACACCAGCAAAGTACATGACCTGTGCAATGCCAAACAGAGGGGCAATGACCAGCGCCCGGCAGCCTGCACCCTTCAGGAAGGAAGAGGGTCCCTCCTTCCTCATGATCTTACTGTGGAGACAGATAGGGAGAGGGTTATACGCGTGCACGTGTACACACACAGCAATAGAAAGCAGGGGAATTACATATAGATCAATGAATGGCTAAGCAGTCTTACCTCACACAATCCACAACACCGCTATAAGTCTCCTCACTGGTCCCTTTGTTCAGGGACTGCAGTCTCGTCTTCACCACTGGAAAGAAATAAAAAAAACTTGAAATCACATCCATACCAATTACATTAATGCTGAATGATACACAACAGGATACGTCAAGGCTGAGGTGGTTGCACTCTCAAACTCACCATCACAGGGATTAACCACCACTGCAGCTGTGGATCCAGCCGCACAGCCAGAGAGGAAAGCCCAATAGAAGGGTGCTGACTCCTCAGGACTGGGTTTGCCCAGGCGATTCAGGTTGGCAAACAAGGGGAAGTAGACTATCGAGAAGGGAACATCCCTGAAAAGAAAAAAAAACAAACCAATGCAAATTTGTTGCAGATCAAAAAAAAAAAAAAAAAAAAAAAGGTTTGAGGTCATAAGTGAAGACAGTCCTGCTTCCACCTCAGTGGGAATGAGAGGTTACCTCATTAGCGTGGCTCCCAGACCTTTGTAGAGCCCCTGGATGCCCTGGGTGTGGAGGAGCTCCCTGGCAATCTGAGTGGCCGACACCGCCCGTGGTGCTGCCGCCACCGGGCATGAGTTGTAGGACCGGCTGAGCACGGTGTTGGTGGCTGCAAGCCTAGCGGGAGACATAACGCCTGGCTTTCTCTGCTGGGCCGCTTTAACCAAACGATACAAATATGTATTAATGACATTATGATACAAGAAGAGGGGCGAAACTGAACCAAATGTTTTTTTTATATTTGCTCACCTAGTCTGCCTGCATCCTGCAGTTGAATCTTAAGCATTTCCATAGGGGTGGTGACAATAACTTGGCACATGCCTGCACCACACCCTGCCAGCATCTCTTGGAATACTGTCAGCCCCTTTCTGTTAACAGGAACGCGAAAAATTAGGTAAAACAATGTATGGGAAAAGACATATGTAAAGCCAGATCATCTTGCTTACCCATCCTTGGCGAGGTGATAGCGGAAGAAGTCATTAGCAGCCAGCTTGATTGCCTTCTCAGGGGTAACCAGGGTCAGATTTACAGCAGCACCTGAAGACAAAAACACAAAATTAGCAATGCATTCACTATCAAATTGCCATTCTTCAATACATGTCACAACATTCCCAAAACATCCCCTGCCACTATCATTCCATCATTACAATATAATGATTCCATTATATAGCTAATCTAACGCACACTATCATACAAATGTAAGAAAAGACAAACGGTTCAGCTCAGAGTAGCTTCAGAAATGAGGAGGGGGGGGGGGGATTATTTCAAGAGGAATTACATTAAATGACATGGGTCTGAGAAGGAAAAGGACAAGAAGGACATGAAAAAGAAACCAGGGAACAATGAAAACGGAGATGCAGACAGCAAAGTCTAGAAAGAAAGTCATTTTCTGATTACAGGGTCCACTTTCATGTGGAGGAAACTTTATGAGAACAATTATAATCCTATAAGAAGTCTATAAGAAAACTACAAGTCAATAAGTGGATTAATGACTGTTGAGGAAGAGGACGACGACATTTAGACAGGAATTAAAAGATGTTAGTGAAAGGAATGGCTGAATCCCTGGCTATGGAGTCTGTCCTCGTGAACCTTAGGTCAACTTTAATGCATCTGTGGCAATCTGATCCATTACCCGGGCAAGCTTATTCACAGTCTCAAAAGACAGAGCTTATCAGGCCACCACAGATGCATAAGATCAACCAAAGTGTGTGAGGGCACAATCCATAGTCCAGAAATCGGGATTCCACCACAGACTGACAGGACAGTGGAGGGACAGTCAAATAGATAGAGTTACTACTATACAGGCGAGGAGCCAAAATAACAAAACAAGTAGACAGCAAAACAAAATTGTGCCTAGTTGTAAATAGAGCAGTGTTGTAAGAACCATTAAATGATTTGCCTCCAGCGTGGCTGCGCCTTATCGGCTAGCCTTCAATATCCCAGGGGGACCCAAGTCTGTAATATGAAAAACACAGATGCAAACAAACAGCATTCCTCACACAAGTGGAGACCCATGCTAAAGGCCCCCATTCTCCTTATATGACACTACACCCATAGAATTGAACTGTTCCTTTGCTACAGTAGATGAATGATTTATGAAGCATCTGTGCTCCCACTGATTGCATGTATGCTACAATAACTGTTCATATATTACAAAGCAAAAACATGCAAAACCAAATCAGGATAAGAATAGTTTTGGCTATTTCTCTTAGATCAGCAGTTCATAGCTTATAAAGATTTATACCTCTATGTAATTCAATTCACTTCATGCATTGAAAATACTCTATATACAGTATATGAATCCTCCGCAAATGTTTACGTGTACCCATATGTAATCATACCATATCAATGTGCAGGTTAACAAATATAAAATACTCTTATCCTCTTCTATGATTTAATTGTTGAAAGCAGACTTCCACATGTAATTCTAATGGCTTAGGTGTTCTTAAGACTCAAATGGGAATGAATCTTACCTCTATACATTCCAAAGTATCCCTCAGATCGAACTGTCTTGACAAGGCAGTCCATCCTTTAGAAAGAGAATGGGAAAAAATAGTGTCAGTATGAATTGTCTAAAAAGGCAGTGGATCAGGAAGAAGCATGTTCTACAGTATGACCAGAGCAGTAAATTTCCATCCTCACTGGGCATTCCAGAGGATTAGGCCACTCACAGGGGAGGAATGAGACAAAAATAAACTGGTCGTCATGGTCCACCAACTCAGGCATTTAACTTAGTCTATGATGACATACACTGAATTTCAATAATCCCATGAATCAATCATGGGATTAACAAGAGCAGCCTTGTATTACACCTACACCCGGTGCATACCCGGTATGTCATACCCGGTATGTCATACCCGGTATGTTTACAGAGACATAACATGTCATGACAACAGTAACTAAGAAGACTTACATGCTTTTGTAGACCTGCTGGCCTGGTCTCTGGTTCTGCAACCTGGTCTTTGCCAAGTCAATGGGAAAGACACAAGTAACTCCAACAATGCCAGCAATACCCCCATTAATCAGCTTGGCTGGGAGGCTGAGTGGAGAAAAAAAGGATTAAGTATTTCAGCACAACTTCTATGGGCTCTTAGCAGAGATTATAGTTTTACATTTTACAACAGCTAAACAAATATGAAAAATGCTTCTACTGGATGAGACATAAGTAGGAAAAGGACACAAAAAGACTTACCTGATCTGCTGCTGAGACATGTTGACTTTCAAAAAGTACAGATAAAAACAGATGATAACAGTACGTGGTGTGTAGGTCCAAGTCAGTCAGTCAATGAGTACAGCCCTAGAGAGGGATGATTATATGGGTTACTTAACGTATAGACAGACTTCTTAGTACATACATGCAACAAGACTCGTTGCACGTAAAGTTTATCACACACACACATCAGGGGCTGTGGCTAGGCACCTCATTCGCTTAGTAAAAGGATCACGGGCCGTTGATGTAGCAGCCAACTCGCGAGTATTGCTAGGCGTGGGCGTGTTCTAGCTCACATACCGGAACTCCATAAAGGCGTATACCGCCATTTGCAAGCATTATGGTCTAAAATTGATAGTTTTGTATATCGCGGTAACTGAACTCTTATTTTGATTAATTTGCTGTAATGTCCAGCCAGGAAGGGGGGTTCGGAGAAATTAATAACTTCAACTCCTTGTGAAATAGGTATAAAATTTAGGGAAAATAGAACAGTAGTTTTACTTTTGAATCATCCCCCCTATCTCCCATTCATCCAATTTCTGATCAGGTCAAAGCAGTGATAAGTAAACGTTATCAATTGCAAGGCATTCATTAGCAAATTATGGCATAAGGAGAAAAAAAACTAAAGAGTAACAATTTCTTTCAAACAGTCAGATCAATGTAGATTAATCAGGGATAGTAGTAGAAGTAACAGCAACGTTAGCTAGCAAGCAAATGTTAGTCTGAGGAATATGAAGATCTAACTAGTATAACATTAACGTTATCGAGAAAACGTTGCGATGTCAAATACATGTTGAATTCTTAACATGTTGTTTGTAAATCTGCTACTCACCTGAAAGTTATTTCTCTCGCAATTTATTAAGATTATTTAGTTTCTTCGATATCCGTCTACGTCTGCACCGGCGGTCGAATAACGTTATAGTTGTAGTCACTGGAAAATTCCATTCACTTTTAACTAGGGGCGGGACTAAAGCGTGTCGACATAGAGTTTCGTTACAACCAATCATTAGCTCGCTCATTTACATAATGTCGGTTGATTGGCTCCTTTTTACTCTTTCGTCTAGAGGTCCAAATATCGTCATAAAACCGGAACGCCTCCCAGATCAAGTTACTCAGTTACTTAATCCAGGTTTACACTTGGGGCAAAAAAGAAGAAAAAAAAAAACTATCACTGATCCAAGACCATCTCAGGACACTCATATAATCTCATCAGTAACTCACAGTTTTTTGCATTGAAGACCATTTTCAAGGTCAAAACATTTGTTTGGTAATCTCTGTTAAAGGTTTGGGACAGTTACCAAGCTACATTCTGTTTGTCAGGGAAAATTACAGGGTGAATAATATCATATAGACATGTGGTGACTAGTGATTAACAAATAATTGATATCTGCAATGTGTCGTCCAATAGGATTCAATTAAAAAACTGCTTCATTTTTTACTAGTAAGACCATAAAACAAAAATGCCGCTATTAACCATACAATAACTACTTGCACTTACTTTAAACTGTTATTAGTAAAAAGAGAAAAGTGACTCGTGAAAACCAAATTAGTCACTAGTACCTATTAAATTAGAACTAGTATCTATTAGCAATTATTAAAACTACAACAGCAATTAATAGCTGGCAGAATAGTTACTAGTGACTAGAAAATATGTACTAGTGGTTCAATTTTAGTGACCGGTGCTTTTTAGGGAATAAAGGATACAATGGCCTGCCACATGCCAGGACTCTTCACATGATCTTGACACTAATGGCTTTGGCACTTTGGATGTTCTCAGTCAAAGTTAAACATGATAATTCTGGACTGGAGATAATATAATAATTGATTCTATTCTATTCTATTCTAGGTCCACAGGTCCACATAAAATAGCCTTGGCTCAATATCCCAAAAAGAGATTGACAATTAGTCATGCAATTTCTTTGGAACAGGTTAAGGCAAATTAGGAAGAACATGATGCCACATTTCCTTAGCAGTTGTAGTTCTGGTGAGACCCATTAAAAACCTTGGTCAGGCTGCACTCTACCAAGCTACATAGGGTGAATACCAAAGATCATGCATAGGCGTGTAGGCTCTTGTTGGCCTGTTGACAATGAAACTGGTTTTGGAAATGTTAATTTTTAAGCTATAGCAAACAGCAATCCTTCTGAAAGGCTTGTGATTAGAGGGCAGGAACTGTCTTTTCCCACTGAAGCAACAATGTGCAACAGTGGGTGCTACTTACGCGACACTTAACCCTACTGCACCTATTTTCTCTTTAGTGCATAAAAACTGCCATTAAATCCAGTCATATACCACTATTATAAGACCATGCCAGGACTTTTCATGTGATCTTGACATTAATGGAGAAGCTTTTTTCTTTGCTAGAGGTCATGTTGAAATATAACTCAATGTCTGGCTGAAGTAAAACACAATAAGCCTGGACCGGAAACAATTTAATAAATTCTATTCTATTCTATTCTATTCTAACAGGTTAAGCCAAATCAGGAAGGAAATTAAAGCCAAATTGCTTTAACAATTTTTGTATTTTTCTTGGTCAGGCCAAATCAGGAACAAAAACTATACTGAATTCCTCACAGCCATAAAATCTTATTGGTACTCTACTGAACGGTTTGGGACAATTATTGTAGTCACCAGGGAAATCTATATAAGCTGCATGATGCCAAAAATTACAGGGTGTATACTAAAGGTCATGCAGAAATGTATAGAAGAAAAACTGGCACTAACAAATACATGCAGTGAATTTGTTTCTTTGCATACCTCTGACTAGACATACATGTTTCCAGGTCAGAGGACAGTGCAGGTGTCAGTTATTGGATCATGCACCTGGAGCAGTTGGGGGTTAAATGCCTTGTTCAAGGGCACTTTGGCAGTGTTGGTGGGCACTGTAGCTGTGGCACCAGTCATTTTCCAATACACCCTCCTGGTGGTGCTGGGGATTGAACCAGTGACCCTCCGGTGATGGGTGATGGGCCAGTCTCTCTAACCACTAGGCCAACCTGCTGCTCTTGTTGGCCTCTTGGCATTGAAAATGGTCTTGGAGATGTTGATTTTAAAGCTAGTAAAGCATCACTAAAAGTGGAACAATGTGCTACAATGAATGTATCATACATTATACTAATATCCATAACATTGTTCTTCTATTTTCTCTTGAGTGCATATAACAGTGACAACAGTAGGGCACAGTTATGTGGTCCGGCCAACTCTTACTGAAAAGTTTGGTTTCTCATGCTTTTTTCTGGGTGAATAACACAACAAAAACAAAACTGGCTTGTCTGAATGCAGTGGTGATTGGTATGTGCTATAGTCGCTTCTCTTGGAGTGCTGAGGGTGGCAAATTCCATTTCATCCATGTGGTTTTTTAAAACACCACTACACAGGGAATGTCAGCTGGGCAATTCAAACCATTGTATTATTTTATCAGTCTGATTGTTTTAGAGTCAAATCAGGTCAGCTGTTGTCTTTTTTTCAAATCAAATATAAAGCACAATTAAATGTATCTATTAAGGTCTCTTACTGCATCTTAAAATGCAATGGAAACCTCAATGACAGCATATCATCCTTATTCTATTCTATTCTGAGGAAGTCCTCAGTGGTGGGAGATGAAAGGCAGACAAATATAACTGAACCCACACTAACCTACGCTCATCTTACATGATATTTTTGTCAACACAGTGAAGTTTCCTTTTGTGTGGAAGTCATCGTCGATAAATGAATGCTGTAATATGATATTTGATCATCTATGTAATTTGTTATCTATGTTTTCTTACTACTCCACCTCACCTAGTGTTACCATTACATCAGCCAGCGATGATGCATAGACACAGGCTGGTATATGGTCAGTCACACTGGTACATAAATAAAAAAATAAAAGCTATGGAAACTCTTTGATGTCAAATTGAGAAATAAAGAGATGGCACAGAGCTCCACATGATGGGCTTAACATAATATTCCCCTACATTAGCCACTCTGAGCTGCTGGGCTATAAATAAACTCCAGCTGTCTTCCCACATCCCCTTTGTGAATTTCAGACTGCACACGCCACAAATATGATCTACGAATGAGACAGAATCTAGCCAATAGTTCACACACTCACAATGAACTCTTCTTTGTGTGTATTGTGGCTAGTCTTTAGTATTTTAGTATTTTCAGTATTTATTGTTAGTCCATTTCTCAGAGGAGATGTACCAATGATAAACATGTGACTTCCAGCATGACTCAGGCAAATATAGCAGCATGAGGTGAAGTCAGGAACTCTGTGTCAAGGCCTTTTATGTTATATGTGCTTGTGACAGTACACTACAGTCCAGCACAGGAAGTGATTAAGTCGAACACAGATTAGTCAGAGAGCTATTTACAGACATCAGCTTTATTTGAGTTACATTCAGGGTATTGATTTCAGCAGTGAGCATAATAACCCTGAGAGTCACACGTGAGCAGAACCAGGGTTAAATAAAGTAATGAAGCTCCCAGGATCAACCCCCATTGTAAATACAGTTGTATGGCTGCAGCACAGACACGAAAGGTAACAAAGGCACGATGCAGCAGCATGGCACAATGAGTAAAAGCACTGACAATGCAAATGTGACTTTATCCATCACAAGCTAAAGGATGACATTTGTCTTTATGGATCATTACATTTCAACTCAGTAGTTTCAATACAAAGAGACAAGCTGGAATAGGCAGCGGCGAGAATCAAAAGGGGGTCATGTGGTTGCTCTGGCCGGGGTATGGGTAGATGCGTCTGAGTGGCTTGGTACACTTAGCTCCGTCCCCGCTGGCCCTGTGGGCACACTCATCGCTGTCGGTTTTACAGGCGCCACAGTGGCAGCTGAGAGCCACGGGGTAGGTGAAGAGAGGGTTGGCGTCGATGGGACAGCCAGGCAGTATGGCTGTGCGGTACTCCACCTTGTCATAGGTACAGCCTCTCTGGATGAGGAAGCGTGGTCCTACTATATCCCTCATGTTGCTGTCCTGGTCACGAAACACAAGCACAAGATCAACAAAATTCATTATCTTAATACATTTCAATCCCTCCAGCTAACAAAACATGATTTAGGGTATTCATAGTTAAATGGGCAAATTAACGCACTTCACATGATGCCTCAAGTAGAGTTTCAATACTGTGTCTGAAGTGAAACTGTGAAACTTTGCACAAGTAAATAAATGCTGAATGTATCCGATGTTTACGTTGTACATTTTGGACTGTGAAATGCCAAACCATTAAGTGAGTACACCGGAAAAACTACAAAATATAAATCTATATCTATATCTATATATATATAGATATAGATATAGATG